>QJPP01001244.1:0-12739 GCA_003996215.1 Jaltomata sinuosa | reverse complement strand
GACTCGGCAGGGCCGGGGTGCTAGTTGAGTTTTCTTGTTACTTGAGATAATTTTTAGCCTCGGTCGGACCGAGCACCTGAGATGACTTTTTTAACTGTTTAGACCCGGCTACACCCGGGCACCCTTGGAGGGGTTTTTGAGATATTTTCCTACTATTTTTAGTCTTGGACAGGGTCTGGGCATGCATATTCGAGACTGGGTCTCTATCTTGATATCGAGACTGGGTCTCTATCTTCATATATGTTCTGATACTGAGTTTTAGTATGGGGTCTGGGACCTCCATGGACCTTGCTATCCGGGCCAGGGGCTACGGGCTGCGTGTGCCGGAAGAGGGGTATACGGGGGAGTAGAGGTATACGGGCAGAGTCCTTCCATGGAACCTACCTGCTGGGCCGGATCGGCGCCGGAGGAGGTACATACAGAGATACTATTGCACTTGAGATCTTCATGCATCATATCATTCATGGCTCGAGGTTCCACCCTTGTTTTCTGTTTGCTGATTGTACGCTCCGGTAGTATGGGATGCCGGAGGGTTTGTTTTCACTTGTTTGTGTTCCTCGGTTGTATGGGCGGCCGAGGGACTGTAGGTAGACTTTTGCTTTTACTTATAGAATTGTTCTCTATTATGGATAAGTATGAGATTGGTATGATTAGTTGAGTTTGATTCATGTCTCTGAGCATGCCTATTATTACTCTTCCTCTCTTCTTCTTACACTTGAGGTTACCGGTATACCGTCCATTTCGTAAACTTATTTTATATACACTGCTATTGCAAGGACCCCAGGTGCGTTATTTCTTACTTTCACCTGTGCTTTTGGTGTGTATATTCTGCTTGCTAGCCTCACATGTGGTTCTGTTGATTTCCCTATGGGCTAGTTCCTGTGTACCTTTCGTTGATTTCTGTGACTACTTGCTTCTATTCTGTCTATTACTGCTCTTTTATCTTATATGTGCCCAGTCGGCCTATGATACCTACTGGGTACCTTATGCTTCGCATTTGGTGCTCACCCCTACCCCCTGCATCTTTGGGTGCAGATCCTAGCGTGGGCCAACGCCGATAGATCGTTGTGATTCGTGCTTGGGGATCTGTTGGAGACTACTTCAGGCTGAGGGTGAGCTCTTGGCGATCGGAGCTTAGCTTTAGTTTATCTTTTGCTTCATGTACTCTATTACCATTCTGAGACATCTGTATATATTCTTTTGGTTTATTTGCACTCCATGTATCTAGTTGGGCTCTGTACTATGATACCAGGTCTTGGGGTTTGGTTTAGTTTCCGCTTATGTATATATTTATATACCTATTATCTATTTTATTCGTCTTGTTCTCTTATTTGTTGGATAGTAGCCCATTACTAACTGTTCTGGGCTACAGGGATTGGTTCACCTACCGGGGGTTGTAGGTGCCATCATGACCGAGAAATCGGGTCGTGACACATCAACTTGATGCCGCTAGCCGTCTATAAACAACTTGGTTTGGGAGCTCCTAAACCAACGTCCATAAGAGTGATGATGGCTGACCGTTCAGTAAAGCGACCTGTGGGAGTATTGTCTGATGTGCTAGTAAAGATCGGTAAGCTTATCTTCCCAGCTGACTTTGTGATCTTGGATTGCAAAGTGGATTTCGAAGTTCCCATAATCTTGGGACGACCATTGTTAGCCACAGCAAGAGCATTGGTCGACATGGAGAAAAATGAGCTGACCTTCCGATTGAACAATGAAATGGTCATGTTCGATGTGTCCAAATTGATGAAGCAACCAAGTGACATGAGGGTGGTCACGGTCATCAATGCTATTGAGGAAGGCCCTGCGGACGCGTATCTGGAGGAGAAGCAGGTAAAGGAAAGCGGTGAAAGGTCAAGAAAAAGAAAACACCGCAAGAGAATCTGCAAAGAAAGAGCGAAGAAGTTGTCGCGCCTAGCGATGGAGCCCAAAAAGGAAGCTGGAACGCCACACTCCATCGAGTTCTCTTGCTTTGGAGACCCTGCCGGTCTCCAACATCATTCCAGAATCTGAGTCATATCGACTTCACATGTATTCCTAATTCTCACAGTTTTTAGTTTTTGTATGTATGCATTGGGGACAATGCATGAGGCTAAGTTGAGGGTGTGGGGAAACCTGTGAGTCACCACCGAGGGTTTTTGTTGCCGTGTTTCTTTTCCTTCCGGTGTGCTATCTAGTAGAACCGGCATGTTTAGGTTGTTATTTTAAATTTTTTTTTGTGTCTATAGTGATGAATGGCGTTTGTGTGGACTAAAAAGAGGCCCCTTTAAAAATTTTCTGGTTTGTACTTATGTTGAAACGATTGACTGTCTGGATCTTTGAATGTCATTGTGTGATTTTGATTTGAATGGGTATGCTTAAGCCGAGCGGTTGTTTGATAGTTGGTAGCGATATAGTTTCTTGGTGCCAAGAGTGTGTGAGATTATCGTTATAAATTCTTACTCTGTGCATGCATCTAGAACTTGCCCGGTCTATTTTGTTAAGTTTGAAGTTTGGTTGCTTAGGAAAGGATCACAGGCCCTTTTTGTGTGCAGTCCACTTAACCTATAAGACCGTCCAAACGCAAATAATCCCTTTGATCCCTGTTTGAGCCATAATTGACCTTGTTCTTTCGATAACCTGTCACCACTCCTGTCTAACTTTGAGTCCCTATTTTGGCCCTGGTCCTGCCATGGACATCGTGCACCTCAACGCAGGCAATCATCCTAAGTTGAGGGTGGCTACTACAGAGGTGAATGATAAGAAAAAGAGGATGGAGAAGATTGGTTGTGAATAGAATGAAAATTCGGGTGTGTGCCTAAGAAAAGAAAAATAAAAAGAAGTGAAAAAGATCGAAAAA
Organism: Jaltomata sinuosa; assembly: GCA_003996215.1. Lineage (NCBI taxonomy): Eukaryota > Viridiplantae > Streptophyta > Magnoliopsida > Solanales > Solanaceae > Jaltomata > Jaltomata sinuosa. The sequence continues at coordinate 9,900 of QJPP01001244.1, read as the reverse complement.
GTAACAAAAAGAATTCTCAAAATAAAGAGGCCGCACCTGTAGCTAGAGAGAAGGAAATAAAAAGGCGAATAAGGATGGACAAAGTAAAGGATGTGGTAATAAGACGTCGGTAGTTCCAAGGAGGGCTTAGTCACTAACTCCTAAATGTATCCTACCTGCACCTGAAGCCTCAGTACAAGCCAAAACAAGTCCTGTAGTGATCCTGAGCGGCTTTCTGAAGAACCGAAATAGAATAGTAAGGGCAAGCCTATGGTATCGCATGTGCATTGTTTGAAATCATTTGTGAGTGTGAGCGCTTACCTAGTCCCAAATCTTGTGTGAGGGATTTCTTTGTGGTGAGGGCACCAAGATGTCTGTATTGTCTATTGATTGTTAGGATAGTTGCGCGTGTGAATGTAGAATGTTCTATCATATCGGAATGACATGTTTGGATCCTTGCAAGTTAGTGTTTCATACATTCGTGTGCTACGAGGGAGCTTGATTTAATGGAATAAGATGTGGAATGACCATGAGTTGCTAGAGACATGAGTTCGTGTTCTTAGTTGAGTCATTTTATTGTTTTATGTTATGTTGCTTGAGGACAAGCGAACGTTTTAAGTTGAGGGTGTTGATGTGCCGCTAATTTACGGCACTTTCGACTCCTTTTTACTAAGAAAAATCGTACGTTTTCAAGCAACCGTTGTTGTTTTTGATGTTTTTATGTTGTATTTGTAGGAAATGGAAACAAACACGGAAACGGACGGAAATACGCGAAAAAGAACATTCTGGATAAGAGTGACGGTTCAGGTGACGGTCCGTCAAGGGTGTGACGGTCCGTCAACCAAATCGTCACACCAAGGCAGCAGCCAAGGCAGCACCACTGCCTAAGGGTGACGGTCCAGGCGATGGTCCGTCAACCCTGTGATGGTCCGTCACCCTGGCCGTCACACTTAGGCAGTCCGCGACGCGGAATCCGAGCGTTTTTAGGATTGGTTTCCTAGACTCCTATAAATACCCTATGTTAGGTTTATTTTACATATTGCCTTTCAAATAGTTTTTACACGTTTTTACAATAGTTTTAGGAGTTTTAGTCGACTTGGAGATCAAGAAATACGTTCTCTACTTCTTGAATTCGTGTTCTTGAATCGTTCTTGGGGATCTTGTTATTTTCTTGTTCTTAGAATAATTGAAGATTGTTTTCACTACATTGTAAGGATCTCTTTTCTTTATTATGAATATAACTTTCTTTTATTCTTCTACTAGCATGAGTAACTAAACCTCCCACAACTAGGGTTGTGGGAGCCATGGCTAAGGTAGCGATATAGATTCCGGGTAGCGATGGGTTCAATATGTATGTTGTCACGTTGTTAATCATGCGTTATTTAACGTTTTCTAGTGGTTGCAAACATTAGAACATGCCTAGGTTTAATTTGCTTGAGTAAAGAGATTAAAACCGGGAAACTTGATTAACAACAAGGATTCGAGACTACTAACTCTCGTCTAATGATTAATGTTGTAACTAGATTAATCTACTTGATGTTTAAGGTTGAAATCTAAAAAGCACATCTTTTCGAGGTCGAGAGAATAGAAAAGGAAATTTGTTTATTTGGTCGAGAGACGTTTAGACGATATCATTACTTCAATCACATCATGACACGCATATAAAAAGAACCCGATTAAGCCTAGAATCGACATTGTTACTAACGCCATGGTAAACACTTCCCTAGTTCATTCTCCTACTGATTATTTCGCATACATTATTGTTTGTTTTGTTTACAATTTGATTTCACAAACCCCCCCCCCCTTTTTCCGGAAACTATTGACGACTAGTCACATACTTCACTAAAGGCTTAATCTTCACCATATTCTCTGTGGGATTCGACCCCAACCTTTGTTGGGTTCTATATTTGACTACGACCGCTTACGCTTCTTTAATTAGAGGTGTAGTTTGGGCGTTATCACGTATCAGCACACACACGGAACAAGAATGGATTTTCCCAGAAGTATTTCTTTACATCGTACATGAACTTTCTTCTTTGGTGGACCGACATATCATCAGGCACCAAATCACTTGCCAAATAGTTGGCGATGTCAGCAAACCATAGGATCAAATCTTGAGAAGGGGCCAGCACTTTTTCATCAGGAAACCAGTCATCTATCTCCTTCTAATTATTCAGCTTCAAAATAGCCTCTTCTTCGAGCCTAGAAAAATGGTTTGCTACCTGATTCTCTGTACTCTTTCGGTCTTTGACTTCAAAATCAAATTCTTCCAGCAACAACACCCATCTAATCAGCCTTGGTTTTGCATCCTTCTTTTCCATGAGATACTGAAGAGCTGCATGGTCAGTGTGCACCACCACCTTGGTGCCAAGCAAATAAGATCTGAATTTTTCAAATGCAAAGACCACAGCAAGCAGCTCATGTTCAGTTACAGTATAATTCTTCTAAGTTGGGTTAAGTTCTTTGCTAGCATAGTATATCAGATTGAGGATCTTTTCACACCTTTGGCTTAGAACTGCTCCTAGCGCCACTCCACTCCACACATAACCTCAAAAGGTTGGGACCAATCAGAAGAAATAATGATCAGAGTTGAGACCAACTTTTCTTTAAGGAACTCGAATGCCTTTAGACATGCATCATCAAACACAAACTTTACCTCTTTCTCCAACAGCTTGCACAATAGATTAGCAATTTTGGAGAAGTCCTTGATAAACCTCCTATAAAAGCCAGCATGCCCCAAGAAGCTCCAAATTCCCTTCACAGAAGCTGGTGGAGGCAATTTTTTAATCACCTCAATCTTTGTTCTATCAACCTCTATACCCTTCTTAGAAATCCGGTGACCAAGCACTATGCCCTCTTTCACCATGAAGTGCCATTTTTCCCAATTTAGCACTAGGTTACACTCTTTAGATCGTTTCAGTACACAACTTAGATGATCTAGACAATTTTCAAAAGAGTCACCTACCACCAAAAAGTCATCCATAAATACCTCAATTGTGTCCTCCACCATGTCTGAGAAAATGGACATCATACAATGCTAAAAAGTTGTTGGTGCATTGCACAAACCAAATGGCATCCTTTTGAAAGCAAACGTCCCATATGGACAGGTGAAAGTGGTTTTATCTTGGTCTTCAGGAGAAATCGAGATCTGATTGTTTCCCGAATAGCCATCAAGGAAACAATACCATCCTCTACCAGCAAGACGGGCTAACATCTGATCCATTAATGGCATCGGAAAATGGTCCTTCTCTTTCCATGCATTCAGCTTCCTATATTCCATGCATATGCGCCAACCTGTGACTGGCCTCATCGGAATCAGTTTATTCTTTGCATTTAGTACTACAGTAATCCCTCCTTTCTTTGGTATACATTGAACCGGGCTTACCCACTTGCTATCGGAAATAGGATAAACCACACTTGTATCTAGCCACTTAATGATCTCCTTCTTGGTAACCTCTTGCATAGGCTGATTCAACCTACGCTGGTGCTCAATACTTGGAACACAATCTGGCTCGAGTTGAATTTTATGTGTACAGATTCCAGGTGGAATCCCTATGATGTCTGCGATGGTCCAACCAATGGATCTCTTAAACTTCCTCAAGATAGAAACCAGAGCTTCAACTTGCCCTTCAACTAAATTTGCAGCAATGATCACTGTCAAAGTCTCATTAGCTCCTAAGAATGCATACCAAAGATGCGCTGGAAGCGCTTTGAGCTCCAAGAGTCGAGCCTCCTCAATAGATGGTCGAGCAGGCAGTGTCTGTCTATTTTTCAAGTCCAAGTCAAGCTTCTTTGGAGCATAGCTGTAAGACCCCAAACCTGTGAGTGCTGCTACTATTTTATCATACTCCTCGATATCGTCCTTATCAAAGTTTATAATCACAGCTGCAAGGGCCTCTACACCATGTCTCTCCTCAACTGATCCTCATCAATGACATCAATAACTGAAACCACTCACATATCATCGTGATGCTTCATCGACTTGCAGATATTAAACATCACCTCCTTGTCATTCAACCTAAATTTCATCTGCCCAGTTTCTAAATCAACCAAAGTGCGTCTAGTGGCAGGGAATGATCGCCCCAAGATAATGGGCACCTGAAAGTCAACCTCACAATCCAAAATCACAAAGTCTGTAGGAAAGATAAAAGTTTTGACTTTCACCAATACATCGAGAATTCCCACAGGCCTTTTCATCGTGTGATCTGCCATAAGCAGCCGAATTGTAGTCAGATAGGTGGGTCCCAAACCCAACTGATTATACACTGCTAGCAGCATAAGATTTATACTAGCACCCAGATCACACAAAGCTTTGGCAAAGTAGAAAGCTCTAATTGTGCAAGGAATTGTGAAGGCCCCAGGATCTTCCTTCTGCTGAACCATAGAACGGGAATCTATGCACTACAGAGGTGCAAATTGTTGGCTGGCTCAAAGCTAACTGTCCTCTTCCTAGTCACCAGATCCTTCATGAATTTAGCATATCCAGGAATTTGCTCCAATGCTTCAACCAAAGGAATATTTACTGAGAGTTATTTCAGCATGGAGATGAACTTGGGAAATTTGTCGTCCTCAACCTTTTTCTTCAATCTCAAGGGATAAAGAGGAGAAGGCAATGGCATGGGCTTCACGACTGGTGCAACCTTTTTGCTCTTCGCTTTCAACTCAGAAGACTGACTCTCAATTTGCTCCTCCTCACCATCTATTTCTTCAGACTCGACCAGAATCTCAGTATCATCCTTTTCAACTTCGGCGGGCTCATCAACAATTTTAGGCATGGGAGGATCAATGGTCTTCTTTCTACTTCGAGTAGTCACTGCCATAACCTGTCAATTATTCTTCAGGTTCTGAATGGTATCACTTGGTAGAGTACCCTTTTGACATAGATTCATGCTAGTAGAAATCTGGTGCATCTGCGTCTCAAGCTTCTTTATGGAGATAGCATGGGAATCCACTCTCTTGCTGATATATGAAAAGTCTGCTTTTATCTCCTTTATGCTTGCATCCATGGAGTCAACCTTTTCAAACACCTTGTTGAGCAGCTCCCTCATGGTAGGTTGTCTAGGCTGCTCTTCACGATTTCCAGACGGGACATAAAGACCACTTCTATCATTGTTGTACCAATACTTTTTCTTCCAGTCACCATCTCTGTAATCGGATCGATTGTAGTAATCATCTCTATCTCTGTTCCGACCTTGATTTCCTTGGCCAGAAGCCCAGAAACCCGTCGCTTGATCATTCACATAACTGACCTCCTCTTCAGATAAGTAATTGTCTGGCCTAGGTGCTTTACCTTATGAACCGATGGCTTTTACCTTCTCTACTCCCTCAGCTAGGAATGTTTTTGCCAGTAACCCAATTGTCGTGTTCATCTCGACAACTTCCTATTTGAGGTCTTGCAATTCATTTGGATCCAAGGACTTACCAACTGCGTATGTACCTGCTGGGGTCTCTGACTCTCTAGTGTACCATGCTCTGTTAGTCTTGGTAACCCGATCAAGTATCCCCTAAGCTTCATCATACGAGTTGTCCATGAATGCCCTACCAGTTACAGTATCAGCTACTTCTTTGGTGTTGGCGTTCAGTGCTTTATAGAAAATTTCCATCAGATGCCTTGAAAGGATTCTGTGTCTCGGAACTTGCTTCAACTTCTTCTTGAATAGTAGCCAAGCCTCATATAATGCCTCTGCAGGTAGCTGGTTGAAATTATAGATCTCTTGTTTCAATTGCAATATCCTTGATGGAGGAAAGAATCACTCCAAAAACTGGGTCTTCAACTTGTGCCATATGTATATGGAATTATTGGGCAGTTCTGAGAGCTAAATAGTTGCCTCATCGATCAATGAGAATGGAAACAACCTCAGTCTAATAGCATCTTTCCCCACTCCTGGCATACTATACGCCTTGCAAATCTGAGTAAAATTCTACACATGATGATTTTCATCTTCTGTAATTTTCCAGCATACAGTCCCTTATTATTCATCAACTGGATCATGGTGCCGGTAATGTCAAATTTCTCCCCATAAGTCAGTGGTGGAAACACTATGGGTCCATCAATGCCCAATTCCTCCTCCTCCTCATAATCATCAAAATCATCATAATCATAGTAGCGAGGGGCTTGCCTGGGCTGCTGCATTTGTGACCCCTATTCTATCATGGCGCGACTGGTCCTCTAAGCAAATTTTGGTAAGCTGCCCCATCTACTACTGCTTGGGACTTTAATGCAGCTTGATGAGCAACTTGTTGTTGAGCCTGCCTTGCTTGCTCAGCCACCGTATTTCAAGCTGTGAGGTCTACTACAAGTACAGCATCTTCAGCGGCAAGAGCAAGTTCTCCTTTCTTTTTTCGTTGCTCATCCTCGGCCAACAACCGGGCTGTGATCTTCTCCTGTGTCTCGTGCTCTCCCTCTTTAGCCAAGTTTCTTAAGGTTTTGGAGAGCTCAGGATCGTATGGGATCAAGGGATTTCCTTGACTCCTTGTACAACGCATGCACAAGTGTGCAACATGTAGATCAAAACAAAAACAACTAAAAAAGTAAAATCACGAAATAAGGACTAATAGTAAAATAAACACAATATCTCTTAATCCTAAACTGTATTCCTCGGCAATGGCGCCAAAATTTGATACTCCCAAATTACACCTCCTTTAAAAAGCGTAAGCGGTTGCTGATCAAATATAGAACCCAACTAAGGTTGGGGTTGATCCCATAGAGAATATGGTAGGACTATGGTCGATTAATGTTTACTCGCGCTCTTAGTCATTTATTTCCCTCAAAAGGGGGGGGGTTAAAGTAACAAGTAGTAGTTGTAATTAGAATGTAAACAAATAACACGTGACAATTTTAAGAGTTGTAATCAATGGGTGAGAGGACTAGGGTAGTGTTCCCCATGAGATCATAACTTAGTAAGGCGTTATACTTAGTAAACTAGTTTGGTGCTTAGCATGTAGAATCGGTAAGTTAGGTTCACCTAAATCCTTGGTCCGGCAGATAGATGAATTTCACCACACACCTTGGTTCGGTCATAGGTGTATGTTATACTAACCCTTACCCTGGATCCCATATTAGTTATTCCCTGACAAGGTCAAGATATTAGATGAGGGTTGGTAGCCTCAAATCTTTGTTATTAAACAACCCTTTTCCCATCCGTTACCTCCTTGGTCTAGCAAGTAAGGATAAGGTGAGTTCTAACATTGTGCACCGTTAAAAAGCAATTAAAGCGAAGGGAAGAACAATACATGCATAAACACTGCCCTAGAGTACCCAAGTACTTTGCCTACTTCCTTCATGGTTCCCACAACCCTAGTTATGGATTTAGCTACTCATGGTCATAAGTAAACAATCAAGAGTTATTGGTGTGTTCATGATTATATACTTACAATAAGAGTTAAAGGAATCCAGAATCTTGAATGGATGAAGATGAAAGTAAGAACAATGGACTATGAATGTGTATAACTCTCAAAAACAAAGAACAAACCAATATCACAAAGTTACGAATGTGTTTCCTACAAAATATCGTGCATAAAACGTAAAAGAAAACCTAGGAAAAATATTTATAGACAATGGAAATCCTTTCCTAACAAAACTAGGAAACTGAACTTGGCAGGAACCACGGGTTGTATGACGACCCATCATTTAGAAAGACGGTTCGTAGTCTGCTGAGGTCTCAACCATTGTCCTGGTGGGTCAACGTCTTTTGTCTTGAGAAACTACGGGTGGAACCACGAGTCGTACTTCTGAATGATGACTCGTCTCTTGACTCGTGGTTTCTTGGTCCATTTTTGTGCCTTCTTTGATCACTGACTACGAGACACAGGGATGAATCGTGGTTTGAAACCAGGACTCATAGACTGAGTCATACTCTTTCTCCAGACTTTGTTTAGATTATGATCTTTAGACTACGAGTCACAGAGATGGGTCCATGGTGTTGAACCACGAACCATCGACTGAGTCGTGCTTTTCCTCTACAATTGCACACTTTCTGAACCTTGGATTACGAATCACAGAGACAGATCCATGGTTTTAAACCACGGACCGTCAAGTGATCTGTTTTCTCTGTAGCTTTCTAGTTTTTTGCTCAATTCCCAACACTTTGCTCTAGGATCCATTTTTCCTGCACACTTAACAAAAAAACATCAAATCTGACAATAACGCACTAAAGAACTTGTGATAATCCTAAGTATTAAGCGTCGAAAGTGGCGTACTTCTATGTCACACCACCCCACACCATAAGTGCCCTAAGCTAACCCTTGGTCATAGCATTCTCAAGCAAACAAAAGATAAGCGGAAGCATAATAGATAAATCTGGAATTTCATACATGGATATTCAATTCAAACAGGAATACAAAATCCAGAAGGATACTCAAAACTTGTCTATGTCTGAAAAGCCTCTACTCATAACATAAAGAGTTGCTAGGACAAGACTCTAGCTAACTTAAAGTATGGAAAATAACCTAACACTATCTAAGAACATAACTAGTCCTCGATCTAAGAGGACTCAACAACAACTGATGGAAAGTGTCCTAGAAGCTCTAGCCACGAGTCTGAGAAGGGACATCTAAATCTGCATCATCAAAGGATGCAGCGCACGATATGCGTCAGTACTATAGGATGTACTGAGTATGTGAGCGATGCATGAATCATGATAATAATAGTTTAAAACATGCTTAAGAATGAACTTGTTACGTAAAGAAGTAATCATGAATAAATATCAAGGTATAAGACATGAAAAATGAAGTAACGATTTAGTTTCGTAGTATAAAATCATATAACTTCATAGATTGAAAATTAACATGTGGAAGTTTCTCTTAACCGACATAAATCATGCTGAGCTACATGGAGTCTAGTGTCATGTACCCCCACTGAAAAGAGCTATCCTAACAGGCCAAAGTTAGAACCATTTCATACCAGGATTGTCACGACCCAATTTCTTGGTCATGATGGCACCTACACCCCCCGGTAGGTGAACCAATCCCCGTAGCCCAGAACAGTTAGTAATGGGCTACTATCTAGCAAATAAGCGGACAAGACAAATAAAATAGATAGCAGGGATATAAATATATACATATGCGAAAACTAAACAAAACCCCAAGACCTGGTATCATAGTACAGAGCCAAAACTACATACATGGAGTGAAAACTATCCAAAAGAATATATACAGATGTCTCTGAATGGTAATAGAGTACATAAAACAAAAGATAAACTAAAGCTAAGCTCTGATCGCCAAGAGCTCACCCTCAGCCTGAAGTAGTCCTCACAGATCTCCAAGCACGAATCACAACGATCTAACGGCGATGGCCCACGCTAAGATCTGCACCCAAAGATGCAGGGGTAGGGGTGAGCACCAAATGCGAAGCATAAGGTACCCAGTAGGTATCATAGGCCGACTGGGCACATATAAGATAAAAGCGCAGAAATAGACAGAATAGAAGCAAGTAGTCACAGAAATCAATGAAAGGTACACAGGAACTAGCCAGAGGGAAATCAACAGAACCATATGTGAGGCCAGTAAGCAGAATATACACACCATAGGCACAGGTGAAAGTAAGAAGTAACGCACCTGGGGTCCTTGCGATAACAGTGTATACATAATAAGTTTACGAAATGGACGGTATACCAGTAACCTCAAGTGTAAGAAGAGGGAAAGAGTGATGATAGGCATGCTCAAGGACATGAATCAAACTCAACAAATCATATCAATCTCAATCCAGAAACTAACAATCTAGCAGTAACCAATTTCATAATTAACCATAACAGGGAACAATTCTACAAGTAAATAGCAAGAGTCTACCTACAGTCCCCCGGCTGCCCATACAACCGAGGAACACAAACAAGTGAAAACAAACCCTCCGGCATCCCATACTACCGGAGCGTACAATCAACAAACAACAAACAAGGGTGGAGCCTCAAATAATGAATGATATGA
>QJPP01001243.1:0-75254 GCA_003996215.1 Jaltomata sinuosa | reverse complement strand
ATCCCGAACAATAAATGATATGATGCATGAAAACCTCAGGGTGAAATAGAACCTCTGTATGTACCTCCTCCGGTGCCGATCGGGCCCAGCAGGCAGGTTCCATGGAAGGACACAACCTGTATATCTCTACTCCACCGTATACCCTTCCCCCCGGCACAGGCAGCCCAAAGCCTTAGGCCTAGAGTGGAAAGGTCCATGGAGGTCCTGAACCCCATACTAAAACTCAGAATCAAAACATGTCCTCCGGAATCGAGTCTGGGTTCAAGCCAGTGGACATGTTTGTATTCTGAGTTTAGCCGGGTCGATATTCGGGTCAAAAGCGAGCCCATGGGGCCCATAACCTAAAACCAAAAACAAAAAGAACCACGATGACCCCAACGATACCAAGAAGGCATGCTCCAAATTTGAGCACTGTTGGAAAAGGGAAGGGCATCAAAACAGCCCACCCAAGTTGGGGATTAAAGAATGGAAATTTTAAAAATAAAAATGGAAATTGCGTAAGAATTACTTACCAAAATGAGGGAAAATCAGCCCAAGACAGATAAAACTTTACACCCATGAATATGCACAAGCTTAGGGGGTAGAATCTATCTCAAAATCCAAGCTTTGGATGAGCATCAATGGAGGATTTAAGAGAAAAACCGAAGAAGGCAAGTTGGGGAAGATGACTTAACAAGAGGCGAGGAACTATGGATAATCAACAAACAAATAATTCCCCAAGGTTTAAAAATTAATTGGAGCAAAATGGTGGAGAGAATTTTGAGTTTTAGAGTGAGAAAAGTAAGGAGAAGGGCTGAAAAAAAACGAAAATGACAGCAATAAATAGTTGTTGTCCGCAGCTGATTTTCTGCAGTTTTTAGAAAACTCGACGAGGCATTTCGGGTACAATCGGAAACCGATATTTAAAAACCAATAGTGCTAATAGAGTGAAAACGATGTTTCTGACTCAACGGAATTGATGAAACTTCCATAAAAGATCATTTTGGAGAAATGTTGACCCAAGTCAACACTAATGAAAAGGAACTCAAAGGCTCAAAATGAGTCTGACTAACCTGAAACCTAAACCAACCATCTTTATAGACCAAACTCAACATTCCAGAGCTGATGGAATCATAGAATTTTGAATCTGACACTCTGATCATTGAAAGTCCCCCGAAGTTACACTTTCAACTCTAAATGGTCTAAAAACTGAGAAAACAATACAAAACCTACACCGGATGTTTTCAGGCCTCAACTAAAGGTCCAACTAGACCAAACTCATCACTCCAGAGCTAAAAAAACTATCAGAATTCAATTCCAAGCATGTTAACTAAGAATGTTGATCAAAGTCAATGATATTCTAAGTTTAAGCTCTAAAACAGGCAAACGGCCAAAATAATAAAATGAACGACCAGGGCACCGAACTACCAGTCCCAGCAAGCGATAAATGACTTGGGGCTGCTACAGGAAGGCTCTAATAGTATAATGAATGCATAAATGCAAAGATGACCAGAAGGGTCATCACAGTATCCCAGAACTTTAATATTAAAAGAGCTATTAGAATTCAGTTTTAGGTGTATTACTTAGCACCAAGTTGGACCAGGGTTTAGCATAACCTAATGAAAAAGAACTATGTGTCACCATAGCTTTATTTAGCCCCTCAGTTGGGCATCAGAACTAGTGATCATGCCAGTCATGCCACTATACCCTGGCAAGGAATATTGGGTCCTCTCGATGGGGCATATACATCGGACTCCATGTTTAGCTCACGTGGTTTATGTCGGTTAACAAACTCTCCCACATTATTAGACTTAGTAGTGTGTACTAGGCACTCAGTTCAGTTTTACAGCTTTTCATATACTTCTTAGAATATCCTTGCATTTTAGATTTTATGCATGATTATATTTGGGCCTACGTACTACAGTTAAGTTTACAGCTTTTAATGAATATGCTCAGTTATATTGCATATCCCTCATGCTCAGTATATTTAAAGTACTGATCCATACTCTTAATATTGTATCCTATCATAATGTACATTGAGGTTCTCAGATTTAGCATCACGATTAGCTCGGCTAAGCATTGCCTCAGCGACTACTTGTGGTGAGTCCTCATCATCCGAGGATGGACTTTTGATGCTTTTCTCTCTAGTTATTTTGGGGTTAGCTGGGAGCTTGTTCCAGCAACTCATCAGTAGTAGAGGCTTTCAGACCTATAGTCAGACTTCAACTTATTCAGTTAGTTTATTTTACAGATTTATATTAGATTATGATATTCCTCAGTTAAATTTTAAAAACTTATATTTTTATTCAGTTTAGCTCCACTTAATCATTTTTATTCAAAATGCTTAGTGTATGCCAGACCATGGGTTAGCTTGGGGTCACTTATGGCTCTAAGCACTATGTCGCGTCTAGGGTGAAGACTCAGGGTGTGATAAATATGGTATCAAAGCATCATGTTCAAGTGTATTAGGGTATCTGAAAGTCGCGTTAAGTAGAGTCGTTCATGGGTCTGAACCACACCACACTTATGAGAGGGAGACTATGAGACATTTTTAGAAAACTCTACTTTTTTCATATTTTATATCATGTGATAGAGTTTAACTTTATTTCTATCACCTAATCCGTTCGTTATACATTTAAGATCATGCCTCCTTATAGAGACAATGCCCATAATGCTAATCCTTTGGTTCCAGACCACGAGGTCATGAACAATGAATGCAGGAATTCCATTCAGATATTGGAGCAAGCGATGACTGCCTAAGCTAATCAACAAGTACCTATTCTTTCTAACCTTAATGGTGGGATAGCTGCTGCCAGAGTTAGGGACTTCATCTGCATTAATCTGCTAGAGTTCTTTGGGTCAAAGGTTGATGAAGATCCACAGAACTTCATGGATGAGGTGAAAAAGGTTCTTGAAGTGATGAAAATTATTAGGGGTCAAGAGGGTTGAGCTAGCATCCTAGCAGGAATACAACTCTTATGACTCTGGACTATTTTGTTGGAGATTTTCTAGACAGGTTCTTTTTGACAGAGTTTAGGAAGGCTAAAGCTGAGGAATTTGTGAATATGAGGCAGGATCTATGACTATGCAAGAGTATGGGATGAAGTTTACTCAGCTCTCCAAGTATGCTCCAACAATGGTAGCCGAGCCAAGGGCCTGGATGAGTAAGTTCATTTCATGTATTTCTGACTTGGTTAAAAAGGAATGTATGACAACTATGTTAGTCATAGATATAGACATCTCAAGATTCATAAAGTATGCTCAACAGATGAAAAAGGAGAATCTTAAAGAGGGAGAGGGGGGAAAGTAAGAGGGCTAGAATAGAAAATTTTGACTACTCTTAGCAGAAGTCGCGCGATGAAAATCATTCTCAGTTTTAGCAGAGGTCTATAGTTCCAGCACCTTCATCATCTAGTGCTCCATCTCCCAGACCTCATCACGATCAAAAAAATAGGGCATCAGGCTCTAAATCATAGGGTAGTGTTTCAGGTAACCACACTTTTCCATCATGTCCTAAGTAAGGTAAGAATCATCGAGGTGAGTGTTTTGTTTAAAGAGAGGGGTGTTTTGGGTGTGGTCAACTTGGCCATAGGTTGAAGGAGTGCCCCTCTTCCAGGCAGCAATAGGGAGGTAATCAAGCTCAGTCTTCTACTTCAGCAGCTCTAGTGGGTTATCTAGCTCAGTAGAGTACTACTTCTGGTACAAGGGGTAGTTAGCATCAAAATTGTCTTTGTGCCATGTCATCTCGTCAGGACCTAGAGAGTTCCCTAAACACAGTCACTGGTATGTTGCAAGTTTTCTCTATTGATGTTTGAACTTTCTTAGACCCAGGAGCTTTATTATATTTTATGACTCCTTATGTTGCATATAAATTTGGAGTAAGTCCTAAAAAAACTTTTAGATCCCTTCACAGTCTCCACTCTAGTCGGTGAGTCAGTCTTAGCTAAGAGGGTATAAAGAAATTGCCCATTTTCAGTCTTCCATAGAGTCACCTCAGTAGACTTAGTAGAACTTGATATGACTGACATTGACCTCATTCTTGGCATGGATTGGATACATGCTTGTTATGCTTCAGTCGACTGTAGAACCAGAGTCATAAATTTTTTTTTTCCAGATGAGCCTGTCTTAGAGTGGCGGGGTAGTCCTCCAACATCAAAGGGTCATTTCATATCTTATCTTAGGGCTAGAAAATAATCTCAGAAGGGTACATGAATCACATAGTGTGGGTTAAGAATTCATATTCTGAGACCCATCTCTCCAATAATTTTTTGTAGTCAGTGCATTCCCAAAAGTGTTTCCTGACAATCTGCCTCGAGTCCCTCTTGAATGAGAGATTGACTTGGGATAGACCTGCTCCCAGATACGTAGCCCATCTCCATTCCTCCTTACAGAATGGCTCCAGCTGAGCTTAAGGAGTTGAAAGATCAATAAAAAGACCTCCCAAATAAAGGTTTCATCAGACCTAGCATCTCTCTATAAGGTGCTCAAGTTCTCTTTATGCATAAGAAAGATTGTTATCTTAGAATGTGAATCGACTACCATTAGTTGAACAAGGTCTCAATCAAGAGTAAGTATCTTATTCCTAGGATTGATGACTTATTCGACTAGCTTCAGGGTGTTTGTTATTTCTCCAAGATTGACCTCAGATGTTATTATCATCAGCTAGAAGTTAGAGAATGTGACATTCTGAAGACAACCTTCATAACTCGATATGGTCATTATGAATTTGCAGTTATGTCTTTTGGACTAACGAATGCTCCTGCAGAATTTTTGGATTTGATGAATGGGGTATTCAAGAATTACTTGGATATGTTTGTCATCATCTTTATAGATGATATCCTTGATTATTCTCGAAGTAAGGAGGAGCATGCAAATCATTTGAGGGTTGTGCTTCAGGCTCTCAAAGATCGCCAATTATTTTCCAAGTTTAGTAAATATGAGTTTTGGTTGAAGCAAACACTTTCCTCAGTCATGTGGTGTTTAGTGAGGGCATCCGAGTAGATTAATAGAAGATAGAGGCAATAAAGAACTGGCCTAGACACGCTTCTCTGGTAGACATTAGGAGCTTCTTGGGTTTGGCTAGGTACTATAGAAGGTTTGTTGAGGGATTTTCATCCATAGCTTCCCTGCTGACCAGGTTGACTCAAAAAAAAGTTAGGTTCCAGTGCTCAGATGAGTGTGAAAAGGATTTCTAGGAATTAAAACTAGGTTGACCATTGCTCCAGTTTTAGCTCTACCAAAGGGTTTTGTTGGCTTTGTTGTGTATTGTGATGCATCTAGAGTAGGCCTTGGTTGTGTTTTGATATAGTATGGTAAGGTCATTGCATATGCCTTTAGACAGCTCAAGGTTTATCAGAAAAACTACCCGACTCATGATCTTGAGTTAGCAACAGTTGTTTTTGCCTTAAAGATTTAGAGACACTACTTGTATGGTGTCCATGTGGATGTGTTTACTACCATAATAGCCTCCAATATGTGTTCACTGAGAAGGAGTTAAATCTTTGTCAGAGAAGGTGGATTGAACTTCTCAAGGACTATGACATGAGTGTGCTTTACCATCCAGGTAAGGCCAATGTAGTGGCTGATGCACTTAGAAGATTATATATGGGTAGTGTGTACAAGTTGAGGAAGAAAAGAAGGAATTAGATAAGGATGTTCATACGCTTTATTGTTTAGCATTTCACTTTACAGACTCAACAGATGGTGGTGTTATAGTTCAGAATGGGTTAGAATCTTATTTGGCAACTGAGGTGAAGGAGAAACAAGACAGTGATTCCATCTTACATAAGTTGAAGGGTGCAGTCCATTAGTAAAGAGTAGAGGTTTTCTCCCAGGGGAGATGGTCTGCTTTGACATCAGGGTCAACTATGTGTTCCAAATATAGATAATTTGACGTAGCAAATTTTGACAGAGGTTCACAACTCCATACATTCTATTCATCCTAGTTCCACCAAGATGTACCGTGACCTACAGGAAGTCTATTGGTTGAATGGCATAAAAATGGACATTGAAAATTTTATAGTTAAGTGTCCAAACATACAACAGGTAAAGGTAGAGCATCAGAGACTAGGATGTATGAATCGGGATATTGACATTCCTACTTGGGAGTGGGAAGTAATCAATATGGATTTTATTATCAATTTATCGCGTACTCGCAGATAGCATGATTCTATTTGGGTGATAATAGACCGGATGACTAAGTCAATTCCCTTCTTAGCTGTCAAGACTATTGATTCAACAAACGATTATGCCAGACTCTACATCCGTGAGATTGTCAGATTGCATGGAGTTCTCTTATCCATCATCTCAAAATAGGGGCACTCAGTTTACATCTCAATTTTGGAAGTCTTTTAAGAAAGGTCTTGGTACTCAGGTGAATCTCAGCATAAAATTTCACCCTTACATAGACGACCAGGTAGAGAGTGCCAATAAGACCTTAGAGGATATGTTGAGGGCTTGTGTGATCGATTTCAAATGTAATTGGAATGATCACTTGCCTCTTCTATATTTTGACTACAAAAACATCTTTCATTCTAGCATTCAGATGGCTCCGAATGAGGCACCTTATGGGCGGAGATATAGATCACCTATAAGTTGGTTTTAGGTAGGTGAAGCAATATTGATAGGGCCAGATTCAATACATGAAACAATGGAGAAAGTTTAAATCATTAGAGAGTGGTTGAAGGCTGCTCAGAGTCGTTAGAAATCCTATGTAGATGTAAGGAGAAGAGACTTAGAATTTGAAGTTGATGATTGGATGTTTCTGAAGGTTTCACCTATGAAAGGATTTATGAGATTTGGTAAGTATGGGAAGCTTAGTCCCTGATATGTAGGTCCCTAGAGGATTATGAGGAGAGTTGGCAAGGTGGCTTATTAGTTAGAATCGCCCATAGGAATATCATCGGTGCACCCAGTCTTTCATATATCCTTGTTGAAGAAGTGCATCGGTGATTCAACCTTTGTTGTGCCTTTAGAGAGTGTGGGTGTGAAGGATAGTCTCTCTTATGAAAAGGTACAAGTTGAGATTCTTGACTGTAAGGTAGGTTGAGAAATAAGGAAGTCACTTGGGTGAAAGTCATTTGGAGGAACCAGTCAGTTGAGGGAGCTACTTAGGAAGCAGAAGACGTTATGATAGCTAAGTACCCTTACCTTTTTCCTTTCGATTCACCTCTAGCTTGAGGTAAAAGTTTCTCATTTGTATTCCCCTCAATTTCATGTTCCATCAGCTAGTCTTGCATTTCTGGTATGTATTCATGACTCACGAATTAGTTCAGCTATGGTTCAGTTAGAAATCAGTTATTTTAGTAGTACTTTAGCTTTTAGAATTCAATCGGTAGGGATTGAAACTCTTTCCCTCCAAATTCAGCTTGTTATGCCTTTATTCGAGGATAAATGATCCTAATGGTGAGATATTGTAACACCTCAAAAATTCTAACCTTAGAACCAGACTAGAAATCCTAAGTGTTAAGCTGTCAAAACTCAGAACAGGGTCCACAGGGTCCACAGACCAAGTCAATAAGCTGTGGACTGGAACACGAGCCATGCATTGGTCTCGTGAAACAAGTCCTACAGACCCATCTTTGGGCCTGAAACCATGACAGGGATTCACACACAGTGGATCAGACCATGGACCATGGATCAGACCACGGACCATGGTCTCTTCTCATAAAAATCAGACTTGAGGGCCAACAGTTTCCCTCATAACCATGGGAGGTTTCCACGGGCCATGGAATGTTCCACGAGCTGTAGATCTTGCCTTTGGAAATCAGACCCTTAACGTGTTATTTTTCCCAAGAATCATGACCACCAACCATGATCCGTGATTCATTCCATGGGCCGTGGTTCTTACTCGTGGAAGCCTAGGATGAGATTTTTAATAGTTTTCTATTTATTTTCCCAAGGGTATTTTAGACCTTTCTTTATTCTTTTAAATCCTATACTAAGTAATTTTAGGCATATTTTAAGGGGTTTTTAATAAAATTTAGAGGATTTTTCATTCATTCCATCGATTCAAGTTCAGAAAGAAAGAAAGAAAGAACGTTCTCTGTCTTAGGGATTTCTTCTCCAAAGTTTCAGAACTCCATCCCCAATTTAGGGATCTTCTTCTACAAGGATTGTGTGCATTCAATAAGAGTATAGTTTGCTCTTATGCCCAAAATCTTAGTCTTAAATTTCAAGTTTTCATAGTTTTAGAATTTAGTCCTAATGATTCCTACATGATCTGCATCTTGTTTAAAGTGAATTATAGCATGGTTTTGATAGCTTGCATATATTTCTTTTCATGATTTGAGATGTCAAGAATTTAACTTGAAGTGCAATATTTTACATGAAATAGTTTTTCTCAAAATTTATCCTAGTCTACTAACACTCAGTTTTAAAATATGAAATTAGTCAGTTTTCAGACTATAACTTTTCAGAAAAATAGATGCTTTTAGATAGTTAAGTTCTAATGCAGTATCCCAGAACTTCAGTTTTAAAAGAGCTATTAAAATTCAGTTTTAGGAGTAGTACTTAGCGCCAAGTTGGACCAGGATTTAGTGTACCCTAAAGTACCAAAATTATGTGCCATCGTAGGTTTATTTATCCCCTCGATTGGGCACTAGAACTAGTGATCACACAAGTCATGTCTCTATACCCTGACAAGACATATTAGGTTCTCTCGATGGGGCGTATACATCAGACTCTACATTTAGCACGCGTAGTTTATGTTGGTTAACAGACTCTCTCATATAATTAGATACAATAGTGTGTATTGGGCCCTCAGTCCATTTTTATAGCTTTTCATTATACTTTTCAGAATATTCTTGTATTTCAAATTTTATGCATGATTATGGTTGGGCCTATGTACTACAATTTAGTTTACAGTTTTTAAACAACATGTTAGTATTTTAGAATGTTCAGTTACATTGCATAGCCCTCATGCTCAGTACATTTGAAATACTGATGCATACTATATGTTCTGCATCCAATCATGATGCAGGTTCAGGTTCTCAGATTCAGCATCGCGATTAACTTGGCTCAGTGTTACCTCATCGACTACTTGTGTGAGTCCTCATAATTCGAAGATGGACTTTTGATACTTTTCTCTCTTGTTATTTTGGTTTTCAGTATTTTGGGGTCAGCTGGAGGCTTGTCCCAGCAACTCATCAGTAGTAGAGGCTTTAAGACCTAGAGTCAAATATAAACTTATTCAGTTAGTTTAATTTTTAGACTTATATTGGATTCATATATTCCTCAGTTAAATTTTAAAAACTTATATTTTTATTCAGTTTAGCTTCCGGTTAACCATTTTTATTCAGAATGCTTAGTATATGCCATACCATGGGTTAAGTTGGAGTCACTTGTGGCTCTAAGCACAGTGTTGCATCCATTGTGTAGACTCCGGGCGTGACACTTGGTTATATAATACTTCCTTGTTTTATAATTTATGTGTCATTTTTTTATCGAGAGTCAATTTGACACATCTTCAAAACTAAATTAAATTAGATTATTAGATATTTAAAAATTATACAAAAAATACTATAGATGCAATTCTTCTTATCTTCAATATGAAAAACAAATATATTTAAAATATTAATTAAATTTCACATAGTTTAAATTTTGAGAGGCAAAAAAGAAAATATATATTGGGAAAAAAAGAGTAGCACGTAGTACTTACCAATGTTGTGAAGTATAATTTTTTGGAATCTTATTCCACACTAATACTTTTTATGCATATTTTTTTATTAAAAAAATTGAGGGTAGGAGAAGGAAAAATAGAGAATGAAACTACAAGATAGGAAATCAATTTGTATACATATTCTTACATAAAAAATTAATTAGAATGAACAGAAAAGTCAAATTCAAATCTCCCGCATGTATTTTTTTTGTCATACCTTCCTTTATTTATCTGCTTTGTTATTCCTCCCTCGTTCATTCTGCATATTTCGTAGTTACACTACAATCAATACAGTTGGCAACTTCCTTTCTTTCAAAAAATTTTCTTTCAGAAGACAATTCCCTCTTTTTTTCTCTTTACAACATTATAAGAATATCCCAAATTTTTAAATTTCTTTATTTAAGTAATATCTCCTACCATTTGAACAATTAGTCATTATTCTCTATAAATTTAGAAAACTAAATATGGAACAAACTAAATAAATCAAGTTTTCAAATTAAACTTCAAGTTCGTCCATGTTATATGGAATCTTTTCTTTCCTTTTTTTTTAATCTTACTCCTCTCTACTAGTTTTCATTTACCTTTTCCTCCTGCCCCTCTCTATATATAAATATTGCTTACTCCCAACAAAGCCACCACTTATATTCTTATTATATATTTTATCTCCTCCTAATTTTATGGAAAATATCCCAAATCTATTTTTTTCTCTAAAATACTTCATCATTTTCCCCGACAAATTCAAAGTGCTTAAATGAAAAAATATCAAGTGAAAAGAAAGAAATAACAATGTTCATATAAGAGCATGTTTGCAAATTATATCACATTACTTTTAGCTTCAGGTCAAAACTTTTACAAATATTTTGATGCTCAGTTCCTTTCTTCTTCTTGCTTCACTTAAGGATATCAATAAAATTTCAATCGCTCCACAAATGTCTCGTAATTCCATTTGTAATTTTTGTGAAAATATCATGGTTAACCAGCACACAATAATATATAAAGCAAATAGAGAAAAAAATAGCACAAGGATTTAACGAGGTTTGGTAGGCCTCATCCTCTAAGCAAAAGTAAAGGGAGTTTTTCATTATGAAAGAGAAAAAGTATGCAATGCTTTATGAATACTCAACTACAATGTGAGACCTCATGTTTTTTTTCGCATAATATACGTAGCGTGACATGAGTGTATGATATGTAGATGACTTGGTGTAGCACATCGACAGAATAAGATTGTAAATGGATGGTAATATTAGAGAATTAAAAAAAAGTTTTAGGTCAATGGAAGCCCTTAAACAAAAGTTTGAGTTAAAGAAATGCCTCGAGAAATACCTCGCCTGTTCGGAAGGTTTAAATTAACCCATAGCTTTGGGGTAAGACTAAGAGTATATAATATATGAAGAAGGATGTGTTATAAGGTATTATAATCGCTAAATGGTCATATGTTAAGTTTGAAGTCAAGAAAGTTGTGAAATAAAAGTCGGCAAAAGTTATCATAAGTTTCATTAATAAATTTTCTGAACTTTGGGTCAAATGTCTTGGAGCTTTTCTCCAATTATATAAAAAGTAAAAAGTTAGAGGGACCTCCAAGCTACCAAATTTAAGGTGTACGAGTCTAGTTTCCAACGCATAAAACCTCACATCAAACTGATGTATGAGTAAAGAGTTATAACTATTTTACCGCGGACTGTCTGAGCTAAAAATTGGGTCGCGAATCAGATCGGGTCAAGATCAATTTAAAGCTTTAAATTCACGTTTTCACACTCCAAACTAATTCTAAAATAAAAGGAAAGCATAAGGAATGGTTTCAATAGAGCTTTTGAGTGATCAAGGTGCATTTTTAGTGATTTCTATCGCTAAAGTTTGCCCCCGTGCCTACAAACGCGATCTCTACGTGCGGCAACCATTTTCCCCTTTGATTAGCCATATTTGGAGCTAGTTTTAGAAGATAGAACTGAATAGTTCTTGGTGGTTCTTCAAGTTTTGCACTTGGTTTGCTAAAGTAACCATCTCGGGGCTCTTTTATGCTTAATTTTATGAAGTACTACGGATGTTTCGTCAAGTTATGATATTTTTGAGAAATCTGCCGATCTAAGCTTAATTAGAACTGGTTATAGGTGCGCATAAGCTGCATATATATAGTGTTTTTGAAGCT
The DNA here is from genome assembly GCA_003996215.1 of Jaltomata sinuosa. Lineage (NCBI taxonomy): Eukaryota > Viridiplantae > Streptophyta > Magnoliopsida > Solanales > Solanaceae > Jaltomata > Jaltomata sinuosa. The sequence goes on along the minus strand of QJPP01001243.1, from coordinate 63,471 downwards.
TAGGACGTAAGGAATAACTTCCATGATGGAACTATGGGTATCTGAACGTTCGTTAGAAAGGTATGTTAAGGCTAAGCATTGTCCTTCTTTTGAGCACGAATTTTAGAAAATTCCTAAATCGTCAAATGTGATATTTTGCTATTCTATTTCTAGAAATACCTTCTGTGAAAGGCATTGGGATTGCAGCTGAAGTGTTTTTATAATTTTATTATATTAATATCCCACTCATTTGGTTATATAGGGCATTCGACATCTATATGTTGTTTTGTCGACTTCCTTGACTATATGTCCATATGTATCGATTTTTATTCTTCTTTGGATGTTATGACTTAAAAGGATTATGGAGGAACATTAAGAATTTACAACCAGTCATTCTTCCTTGCTTAAATGCTTCTTGGAAAATTTTAAAATAATACGTCGATTTTTAAAACTCTCAAATGTAACTTGTATTTTTAAACTACCAAAAGACATGGTTTTTGAACTACTTTATTTTACAAACTAATAAGTAAACATATATAGAAACTGAGTGAAGCGCATTAAGCTCATTATGAACATTCGCAGGTTTAAGGTACCTTTCTAAAGTTGAGTTAAGTATTCAAGTTTATTCTAAAAACATATGAGGTTCTACGAGGCTTTTACATGTTATACGAGATTACGAGAGTATGAGAACAATAGCACCAACAGGCTAAGATTGAAAACATAATTATGATGATATAAATGCATTACGAATCTATGACATGACATGCTATGCATTTTATTCCTGAGCTTTAATTGGGAGGTATGAGGCCTATTGCCTATATTTATACTTATGAGACATAGATGGCCACAAGTTGGCAAATATAATGTCGGTTAGCAATTGAAAGACACCATCATTGATCGCATTTGGTTGGGTATGACATGCATTTTTATTGGTATATTTATATGTATTTATGACATACGGTTACACAAGCATACCATGCATATTTGATTTTTATTAAGTCAGATATCGATTATGGAGGCTATCAGAGTTTCAATTTCAGGTTATATCTCTATTACCCTTTTTACACCTGTTATGTATGATTCTACTTTATTCCTTACATATCAGTACATATTTATTATGAATAACGTCCCGTTGCCTGGGGATGTTAAATTTTTGTTTCATGCGTGCAGGTCGTAGGGATTCTGATCAACCCCTCCTCCAAGATTCAGGGTTTAACTGTGAGTTGGTAAGCTCCACCTCTTTATGGGGCTATCATAGGATGTTTGGTTTTGTTGTATTGTTTGGGTGTAGTCAAGGCCTTTTCCCCACCAGTGCTTATGACACTCTTAGAGCTATTGTGGACACAATATTCTGGTTTTTTTTTGGAGCTTCTAGTCTGCAGCCCCGTAGGCTTGGCATGTTTATATATGTTTGTATGTCTTCAGTTGTGGCCTTGTCAGCCCGCAAATACTTTATTATTTTTGGCTCATATACCTTCGTCTATATGACTGGTTGTTGTTCAGGTATGACCTTAACTGTCCAGGCTTAGTATTAAAGATGTTCTGCTGCCTGATTTTCTAGGCCCGTAGTTTAGTCAGCTAGTATGTTTCAATGGCTAACTCGGTCGAATAAGTTATCGAGGGCTAGTCGTGCTTCCTCTGGCATGGGGCATAAAAAAATTAGTATCAGAGGAGGTCGTATCCTAGGGATTCCACAAGTCGTGTCTAGTAGAGTCTTGCTTATGGGTCTGTCATGCACTACACTTAGATTTAGGAGGCTACATGGAATTTAGGAATTGTTACATTTCATTCAATTGATAGATCGTGTTTTAGAAAGGAGCTATAAGTACATGAAATCTATATCGTGCTTTGTGTTTCTTATCTAACATAGTACCTATGCTAAGGAAATGGCACAACGAAAGATAGGCATGGATTTGGGGGAAGGTACCAGTCGTTCCCCACCAGGTCAGAGGGATAGAGTTCCCTTGGAGGCACACAATGAGTCTCCAGAACCCCCAGTTCCAGCTTTCTCGGCACGTGTTGAAGCCCGAGGAGATGTAGTTCCCCTAGCCTCACCAGTTCCATTGGTACCTAGGATAGCTAGGGATACAGGACCTCCAACACCTATTGTTCCCCCACCCCAAACTATGGAGTAGTGGATGAGGAAGGTTCGGGAGGCCTGTCTTGACTAGTATCTATTTGAGGCAGGGAAATATGAGCATGAGGGAATATAGCCATAGGTTTAATTCCTTAGTGAGGTATGCACCAAATATCATATGCACCATGAGCGCCCAAGTTCATCGTTATATGGCTGGTTTGTGGGATCATCTGATCAGAGAGTGTACAGTAGCATCCTTATAGCATGATGTAGATATTTACCGCATACAAGCTTTCACTCAGACTACAGAGGACCTTTCTCGCCAGATTTGGGACACCCATAAGGACATGAAGTAGAGTAACAAGGCCCATACTATGGGGTCTTATAGGGAGCCACAGAGTGAATTTAGGCCCCCACTTTCTCGATATTCACCATGCTCATCAGGTAAAGCCCCACCACAGATGTGGGGCCAGCGATTTGATCATTATAGTAAGTCAGGACTGGGGCAGAGATCAGGCTAGTCTAAGGGCCATCGACAGGAGCATTATCAGAAGATGAGAAAGCCTACCCCTCCATGTACACAATGTGGTAAGCCACACACCGGGCAGCATAGACGACATTCAGGTGCTTGTTATCAATGCAGGAAGAAAGGACATTTTACTAGCCAGTGCCCAAGGTTGGGCAGAGGCAAGCTAGATCAGCCTTTGGGATCCGCATTATCCTCTTTGCCCTCAGTTTGCCCCTATTGATTGGGCCCACAGTCTACTCAGGTCTGTGGTAGGGGGAGAGGCAGTGGAGAGACATCAGGTTCTAGCGATTACCAAAACCACTTTTATGCTCTCACAGGCCGACATGATTCATAGGCATCCTTGGATATTGTCACATGTATATTAATGATACTTTCTCAAGCTAGCTCTACATTTTCATATATTAATCCATTTATTGTTGGTAAGCTTGAAATGAGATCTGAGTTGTTGTCACAGTTAGTTATGGTGTCTATGCCAATTGGCAATCCTATCATAGCTAGTTGTGTCTATCGAGGCTGTACAGTGTTAATTAATGATCTTCCCACCTATGGTTATTTAGTTGAATTGACTATGCTATACTTTGATGTCATTATGGGTATGGATTTGTTGGCAGCTTGTTATGCTAATATTGATTGTCATGCGAAGCAGGTCAGATTTCATTTTCCAGGTGAGCCAGTCTTGGAATTGAAAGGTAATGCAGCTACGCCCAGGGGTAAGTTTATTTCATACCTTAGGGCTCAGAAGTTGATTGCTAAAGGTTGTATATACCATCTAATTCATGTTAGGGATACGGATAAAGAGCCAGCGACTCTTCAGTCGGTTCCTATTATGAATGAATTTTTGATTGGATTCCCTTAGAAGCTTCCAGGAATTTCCCCAGAAAGAGAAATTGACTTTGTTATAGACTTGCTTCCTGATACACAGCCTATATAAATTCCTCCTTATAGAATTGCTCCTTCGAAGCCAAGCGAATTGAAGGAACGATTGAAGGACTTTATTGATAAAGGCTTTATTAGGACAAGTACATCCCGATGAGGTGCTCTAGTGCTATTTGTCAAAAGAAAGATGGCTCCTTACGGATGTGTATTGACTACATGCAGCTAAATGAAGTCACAATCAAGAATAAATATCCTTTACCAAGGATCGATGACTTTTTCAACTAGTTACAGGGTGCCAAATGCTTTTCTAAGATCGACTTGTGATCCGATTACCATCAGCTATGAGTTAGGCATGTTGATATACTGAAGACAACTTTCAGAACAAGGTATGGCTATTTTGAATTCCTTGTCATGTCTTTCGGCTAATGGCCCAACAACCTTTATGGATCTTATGAACCATGTCTTCAAACCATTCTTGGATGTATTTGTGATTGTGTTTTTTGATGACATCCTGATATACTCATGGTAAGAAGTTGAGCATACACACCACTTGCGAGCTATATGCAGACTTCCTAGGACCACAAGTTATATGCTAAATTCTCTGAATGTTAATTTTAGCTATCTTGTGTAGCTTTTCTTGGTCATGTTACCACCGACAACGGTATCAGGGTTGATGGCCAAAAGATTGAAGGAATGATACTGGCCAAGGCCCTTGAATCTAACAAAGGTATGCAGCTCCTTAAGCTTGGCAGAATATTATCGCAAGAACAATGAATGATATGATGCATGAAAACTTCAGGGTAAAGTAGAACCTCTGTATGCACCTCCTCTGGTGCCAATCGGGCCCAGCAAGCAGGTTCCATGGAAGGACATAGACCGTATACCTCTACTCCACAATATACTCTTTCCCCCGGCACACACATGCTCCAGCCTCAGGCCTGGAGCGGCAAGGTCCATAGAGGTCCCGGACCCCATACTAAAACTCATAATCAAAATTGTCCTCCAGAATCGAGTCTGGGTTCAAGCCAGTGGCTAAGTTTCAAATATGCATGCCTAGACCCTGTCTAGGACTAAAACAGTGAAAAATATGTCTCAAAAACCATTCCAAGGGTGCCCGGGCACAACCAGTTCTAAAACAGTAGTAAAAACATCTCAGATGCTCGACCTGGCCGAGCCTGATATCATTCCAAATCAGTAAGAAAACTCAGCTAGCACTCTGACCCGGTCGAGTCTAGCAATAGTAGTAAATCATGATAAAACCATATTTTTAACCTTCTTTTACCCCAAGAAGATCCATGTATCAAGTCAAATCATTTCCAAATCCAATTTCATCGAAAATAGGCCCCCGGGGCCATGCAATATTTAGAAAATCAGTTTTCGTAGGCCCAAAGCCAAAAAACATAATAAAATATGGAAAAAACTCTTTATATGCATGGAAATGATATGATCAACCCAAATAGCTGCCCGACAGCTCACAATAAACCTAACGGCCTTGCATAGGCTCTAAAGCTACTTAGCAAACATAACCAGCCTAGAAGGATATTTCTATGTTCGAGACTCGCGGACATTCCCAATAATCCCACCTTCTATGTTCCAGAGTCAACAAGACCTCATGGGGTCACAAGGGTAATAAATATATCAACTAGTAGGAATACTACACACAACGGAGGAAAGTAATAGGACGAATCATGGAAAAGCGGTCAAGGTCTGTGGTACCAACCTAATAACCCAACCCAAGGATGCCAACTAGTACAATTTTACCCGATATATGTGAAGTCTAGGGAGTTAAGCCATAACCTACCTGTCGTCCGACAACAAGTTTTCGGAATGACGATATCTGAGGCCGAGCTGCTCCGAGAAGATCTGAACAAGAATCAAACTATCAAATTCATGAATAAAATGTTAAGACGAGTCTAATGATACCTATATTGCTACAATTTTAGCCGAGTCGATATTCGGGTCAAAAGCAGGCCTGCAGGGCCCACAACCTAAAACTAAAAGAGAAAAGAACCACGATGACCCCAACGATGCCAAGAAGGCATGCTCCAAATTTGAGCTCTATTGGACAAGGGAAGGGCATCAAAACAGCCTTCCCAAGTTGGGGATTAAAGAATGGAAATTTTGAAAATAAAAATGGAAATTGAGCAAGAATTACTTACCAAAATAATGGAAAATCAGCCCAAGACGGATAAAACTTTACACACATGAACATGCACAAGCTTAGGGGTCAGAATCTATCTCAAAATCTAAGCTTTGGATGAGCATCAATGGAGGATTTAAGAGAAAAATCGAAGAAGGCAAGTTGGGGAAGATGACTTACCAAGAGGTGAGGAACTATGGATAATCAACGAACAAATAATTTCCCAAGGTTTAAAACTTAATTGGAGAAAAATGGTGGAGAGAATTTTGAGTTTTAGAGTGAGAAAAGTGCGGAGAAGGGCTGGAAAAAACGAAATGACAGTAATAAATAGCTGCTGTCCGCAGCTGATTTTCTGTACTTTTTAGAAAACTTGACGTGGCATTTCGGGCATAATTGGTAACCGATATTTAAAAACAAATAGTTCTAATAGAGTGGAAACGACGTTCCGGACTCAATGGAATTGACAAAACTTCCATATGTGGTCATTTCAGAGAAATATTGACCCAAGTCAACACTAACGAAAAGGAACTCAAAGGCTCAAAATGAGTCCTACTCACCCGAAACCCGAACCAACAATCTTCCTAGCCCAAACTCAACATTCCAGAGCTGATGGAAACTTTGGATTTTGAATCCGACACTACGATCATCGAAAGTAACCCGAAGTTACACTTTCAACTCTAAATGGCCTGAAAACTGAAAAAACCATACAAAACCTACACCGAAAGTTCTCAGGCCTCAACTAAAGGTCCAACTAGACCAAACTCATCACTCTGGAGCTAAAAAAACTGTCAGAATTCAATTCCAAGAATGTTAACTAAGAATGTTGACCAAATTCAATGATATTATAAGTTTAAGCTCTAAGACAGGCAAACGGCCAAAACAATAAAACGAATGACCAGGGCACCGAACTACCAGTACTAGAAAGATATAAATGACTTGGGGCTACTACAGGAAGGTTATAACAGTATAATGAATGCATAAATGCGAAGATGACCGGAAGGGTCATCACAGTATCCCAGAACTTCAATATTAAAAGAGCTATTAGAATTCAGTTTTAGGTGTATTACTTAGCACCAAGTTGGGCCAGGGTTTAGCATACCCTAATGACCAAGAACTACGTGTCACCATAGCTTTATTTAGCCCCTCAGTTGGGCATCATAACTAGTGATCACGCCAGTCATGCCACTATACCTTGGCAAGGCATATTGGGTCCTCTCGACGGGGAATATACATCGGACTCCATGTTTAGCTCACGTGGTTTATGTCGGTTAACAAACTCTCCCACATTATTAGACTTAGTAGTGTTTACTAGGCACTTAGTTCAGATTTACAGCTTTTCATATACTTTTTAGAATATCCTCGCATTTTAGATTTTATGCATGATTATATTTGGTCCTATGTACTACAGTTAAGTGTATAACTTTTAATTAATATGCTCAGTTATATTGCATATCCCTCATGCTCAGTATATTTAAAGTACTGATCCATACTCTATTTATTATATCCTATCATAATGTAGATTGAGGTTCTCAGATTTAGCATCACGATTAGCTCGGCTCAGCGTTACCTCAGCGACTACTTGTGTCCTCATCATCCGAGGATGGACTTTTGATGCTTTTCTCTCTAGTTATTTTGGGGTTAGCTGGGGTCTTGTCCCAGCAACTCATCAGTAGTAGAGGCTTTCAAACCTAGAGTCAGACTTCAACTAATTTAGTTAGTTTATTTTACAGATTTATATTGGATTCAGATATTCCTCAGTTAAATTTTAAAAACTTATATTTTTATTCAGTTTAGCTCCACTTAATCATTTCTATTCAAAATGCTTAGTGTATGCCAGACCATGGGTTAGCTTGGGGTCACTTATGGCTCTAAGTACTATGTTTCGTCTAGGGTGAAGACTCAGGGTGTGACAAATATGGTATCAAAACATCATGTTCAAGTGTATTAGGGTGTCTAAAAATCGCGTTAAGTAGAGGCTTTCATAGGTGTGAACCATCATAGGTGTGAACCACACCACACTTATGAGAGGGAGACTATGAGACATTTTTAGGAAACTCTACTTTTATCATATTTTATATCATGCAATAAAGTTTAACTCTATTTCCATCACCTAATCCATTCGTTATGTATTTAAGATCATGCCTCCTTATAGATCCAATGCCCATAATGCTAATCCTCTATTTCCAGACCACGAGGTCACGAACACTGAATTCAGGAATGCTATTCAGATATTGGAGCAAGCGGTGACTGCCCAAGCTAATCAACAAGTACCTATTCTTTCTAACCTTAATGATGGGATAGCTGCTGCCAGAGTTAGGGACTTCATCCGCATTAATCCGCTAGAGTTCTTTGGGTCAAAGGTTGATAACGATCTATAGAACTTCATGGATGAGGTGAAAAAGGTTCTTGAAGTGATGCAAATTATGGGGGTTAAGAGGGTTGAGCTAGCATCCTAGCAGGAATACAACTCTTATGACTTGGGATTATTTTGTTGGAGATTTTCTGGAGAGGTTCTCTTTGACAGAGTTCAGGAAGGATAAAGCTAAGGAATTTGTGATTATGAGACATGATCTATGACTATGCAAGAGAATGGGTTGAAGTTTACTCAGCTCTCCAAGTATGCTCCAACAATTGTAGCCGAACCAAGGGCCTCGATGAGTAAGTTCATTTTATGTATTTCTGACTTGGTTAAAAAGAAATGTATGAAAAATATGTTAGTCATAGATATGGACATCTCAAGACTCATAACTTATGCTCAGCAGATGGAAGAGGAGAAGTTTAAAGAGGGAGAGGGGGGAAAGTAAGAGGGCTAGAATAGAAAATTTTGACTACTCTTAACAGAAGTTGCACAATGGAAATCACTATAAGTTTTAGCAGAGGTCTATAGGTCCATCACCTTCATCAGCTAGTGCTCCATCTCCCAGACCTCGTCACAATCAAAAAAATAGGGCATCAGGCTCTAATTCATAGGGTAGTGTTTTAGGTAACCACACTTTTCCATCATGTCCTAAGTGTGGTAAGAATCATCTAGGTGAGTGTTTTGTTTAACGATAGGGGTGTTTTGGGTGTGTTCAACTTAGCCATAGGTTGAAGGAGTGCCCCTCTGCCAGGCAGCAATAGAGAGGTAATCAAGCTAAGTCTACTACTTCAGCAGCTCTAGTGGGTCACCTAGCTCAGTAGAGTACTACTTCTGGTACAAGGGGTAGTCAGCATCAAAATCATCTTTGTGCCATGTCATTTTGTCAGGACCTAGAGAGTTCCTTAAATACAGTCACTGGTATGTTGCAAGTCTTCTCTCTTAATGCTTGAGCTTTCCTAGACCCATGAGCTTTATTATATTTTGTGACTCCTTATGTTGTATATAAATTTGGAGTCAGTCCTGAAAAAAATTTAGATCCCTTCTCAGTCTCCACTCCAGTCGGTGAGTCAGTCTTAGCTAAGAGGGTATAAAGAAATTGCCCAGTTTCAGTCCACCATAGAGTCACCTCAGTAGACTTAGTAGAACTTGAGATGACTGACATTGACCCCATTCTTGGCATGGATTGGCTACATGCTTGTTATGCCTCAGTCGACTATAAAACCAGAGTCATAAAATTTTTGTTTCCAGATGAGCCTGTCTTAGAGTGGTGTGGTAGTCCTCCAACATCAAAGGGTCATTTCATATCTTATCTTAAGGCTAGAAAAATAATCTCAGAAGGGTATATGTATCAAATAGTTTGGGTTAAGAATTCATATTCTGAAACCCCATCTCTCCAATAATTTTTTGTAGTCAATGCATTCCCAAAAGTGTTTCCTAACAATCTGCCTCGAGTCTCTCCTGAATGGGAGATTGACTTGGGATAGACCTACTCCCAAATACGTAGCCCATCTCCATTCCTCCTTATAGAATTGCTCCAGCTGAGCTTAAGAAGTTGAAAGATCAATAAAAAGACCTCTTAAATAAAGGTTTCATCAGACCTAGCATTTCTCTATAAGGTGCTCCATTTCTCTTCATGCATAAGAAAGATTGTTATCTTAGAATGTGAATCGACTACCGTCAGTTGAACAAGGTCTAAATCAAGAGTAAGTATCCTATTCCTAGAATTGATTACTTATTCGACCAGCTTCAGGGTGCCTGTTATTTCTCCAAGATTGACCTCAGATGTGATTATCATCATCTCAGAGTTAGAGAATGTGACATTCTGAAGACAACCTTCAGAACTCGATATGGTCATTATGAATTTGCAGTTATATCTTTTGGACTAACGAATGCTCCTGCAGAATTTTTGTATTTGATGAATGGGGTATTCAAGAATTACTTGGATATGTTCTTCATCATCTTTATAGATGATATCCTTGATTATTCTCAAAGTAAGGAGGAGCATGCAAATCATTTGAGGGTTGTGCTTCAGGCTCTAAAAGATCGCCAATTATTTTCCAAGTTTAGTAAATATGATTTTTGGTTGAAGAAGTTGCTCTCCTTAGTCATGTGGTGTTTAGTGAGGGCATCCGAGTAGATTCATAGAAGATAGAGACAATAAAGAACTGGCCTAGACACGCTTCTCTGGTAGACATTAGGAGCTTCTTGGGTTTGGCTAGGTACTATAGAAGGTTTGTTGAGGGATTTTCATCCATAGCTTCCCTGCTGACCAGGTTGACTCAAAAAAAGTTAGGTTTCAGTGGTCAGATGAGTGTGAAAAGGATTTCTAGGAATTGAAAACTAGGTTGACCATTGCTCCAGTTTTAGCTCTACCAAAGGGTTTTGATGGCTTTGTTGTGTATTGTGATGCATCTAGAGTAGGCCTTGGTTGTGTTTTGATATAGTATGGTAAGGTCATTGCATATGCCTTTATACAGCTCAAGATTTATCAGAAAAACTACCCGACTCATGATCTTGAGTTAGCAACAGTTGTTTTTGCCTTAAAGATTTAGAGACACTACTTGTATGGTGTCCATTTGGATGTGTTTACCACCATAAGAGCCTCCAATATGTGCCTCCAATATGTGTTCACTGAGAAGGAGTTAAATCTTTGTCAGAGAAAGTGGCTTGAACTTCTCAAGGACTATGACATGAGTGTGCTTTACCATCCGAGTAAGGCCAATGTAGTGGCTGATGCACTTAGAAGATTATCTATGTTTAGTGTGTACAAGTTGAGGAAGAAAAGAAGAAATTTGCTAAGGCTGTTCATACACTTTCTTGTTTCAGATTTCACTTTACAGACTCAACATATGGTGGTGTTATAGTTCAGAATGGGTTAGAATCTTATTTGGAAGCTGAGGTGAAGGAGAAACAAGACAGTGATTCCATCTTACATAAGTTGAAGGGTGCAGTCCATTAGTAGAGAGTAGAGGTTTTCTCCCAGGGGGAGATGGTGTGCTTTGGCATCAGGGTCAACTATGTGTTCCAAATGTAGATAATTTGACGTAGCAAATTTTGACAGAGGTTCACAACTCCAGATATTCTATTCATCCAGGTGCCACCAAGATGTACCATGACCTACAGGAAGTCTATTGGTTGAATGGCATAAAAAGGACATTGAAAATTTTATAGTTAAGTGTCCAAACATACAGCAGTTATAGTTCAGAATGGGTTAGAATCTTATTTGGAAGCTGAGGTGAAGGAGAAACAAGACAGTGATTCCATCTTACATAAGTTGAAGGGTGCAGTCCATTAGTAGAGAGTAGAGGTTTTCTCCCAGGGGGAGATGGTGTGCTTTGGCATCAGGGTCAACTATGTGTTCCAAATGTAGATAATTTGACGTAGCAAATTTTGACAGAGGTTCACAACTCCAGATATTCTATTCATCCAGGTGCCACCAAGATGTACCATGACCTACAGGAAGTCTATTGGTTGAATGGCATAAAAAGGACATTGAAAATTTTATAGTTAAGTGTCCAAACATACAGCAGTTATAGTTCAGAATGGGTTAGAATCTTATTTGGAAGCTGAGGTGAAGGAGAAACAAGACAGTGATTCCATCTTACATAAGTTGAAGGGTGCAGTCCATTAGTAGAGAGTAGAGGTTTTCTCCCAGGGGGAGACGGTGTGCTTTGGCATCAGGGTCAACTATGTGTTCCAAATGTAGATAATTTGACGTAGAAAATTTTGACAGAGGTTCACAACTCCAGATATTCTATTCATCCTGGTGCCACCAAGATGTACCGTGACCTACAGGAAGTCTATTGGTTGAATGGCATAAAAAAGGACATTGAAAATTTTATAGTTAAGTGTCCAAACATACAGCAGGTAAAGGTAGAGCATCAGAGACTATGAGGTATGAATCGGGATATTGACATTCCTACTTGGGAGTAGGAAGTAATCAATATGGATTTTATTATCAATTTATCGCGTACTCGCAGATAGCATGATTCTATTTAGGTGATAATAGACCGGATGACTAAGTCAATTCCCTTCTTAGCTGTCAAGACTATTGATTCAACATACGATTATGCCAGACTCTACATCCGTGAGATTGTCAGATTGCATGGAGTTCTCTTATCCATCATCTCAAATAGGGGCATTCAGTTTACATCTCAATTTTGGAAGTCTTTTAAGAAAGGTCTTGGTACACAGGTGAATCTCAGCATAAAATTTCACCCTTACATAGACGACCAGGTAGAGAGTGCCAATAAGACCTTAGAGGATATGTTGAGGGCTTGTGTGATCGATTCCAAATGTAATTGGAATGATCACTTGCCTCTTCTATATTTTGACTACAAAAACATATTTCATTCTAGCATTCAGATGGCTCCGAATGAGGCACCTTATGGGCGGAGATATAGATCACCTATAAGTTGGTTTTAGGTAGGTGAAGCAATATTGATAGGGCCAGATTCAATACATGAAACAATGGAGAAAGTTTAAATCATTAGAGAGTGGTTGAAGGCTGCTCAGAGTCATTAGAAATCCTATGTAGATGTAAGGAGAAGAGACTTAGAATTTGAAGTTGATGATTGGATGTTTCTGAAGGTTTCACCTATGAAAGGATTTATGAGATTTGGTAAGTATGGGAAGCTTAGTCCCTGATATGTAGGTCCCTAGAGGATTATGAGGAGAGTTGGCAAGGTGGCTTATTAGTTAGAATCGCCCATAGGAATATCATCGGTGCACCCAGTCTTTCATATATCCTTGTTGAAGAAGTGCATCGGTGATTCAACCTTTGTTGTGCCTTTAGAGAGTGTGGGTGTGAAGGATAGTCTCTCTTATGAAAAGGTACAAGTTGAGATTCTTGACTGTAAGGTAGGTTGAGAAATAAGGAAGTCACTTGGGTGAAAGTCATTTGGAGGAACCAGTCAGTTGAGGGAGCTACTTAGGAAGCAGAAGACGTTATGATAGCTAAGTACCCTTACCTTTTTCCTTTCAATTCACCTCTAGCTTGAGGTAAAAGTTTCTCATTTGTATTCCCCTCAATTTCATGTTCCATCAGCTAGTCTTGCATTTCTGGTATGTATTCATGACTCACGAATTAGTTCAGCTATGGTTCAGTTAGAAATCAGTTATTTTAGTAGTACTTTAGCTTTTAGAATTCAATCGGTAGGGATTGAAACTCTTTCCCTCCAAATTCAGCTTGTTATGCCTTTATTCGAGGATAAATGATCCCAATGGTGAGATATTGTAACACCTCAAATATTCTAACCTTAGAACCAGACTAGAAATCCTAAGTGTTAAGCTGTCAAAACTCAGAACAAGGTCCACAGACCAAGTCAATAAGTTGTGGACTGGAACACAAGCCATGCATTGGTCTCGTGAAACAAGACCTACAGACCCACCTTTGGGCCTGAAACCATGACAGGGATTCACACACGGTGGATCAGACCATGGACCATGGATCATACCACGGACCATGGTCTCCTCTCATAAAAATCAGACTTGAGGGTCAACAGTTTCCCTAATAACCATGGGAGGTTTCCACGGGCCATGGAATGTTCCACGAGCTGTAGATCTTGCCCGTGGAAATCAGACCCTTAGCGTGTTATTTTTCCCAAGAATTATGGCCACCAACCACGATCCGTGATTCATTCCATGGGTCGTGGTTCTTACTCGTGGAAGCCTGGGATGAGATTTTCAATAGTTTTCTATTTATTTTCCCAAGGGTATTTTAGACCTTTTTTTATTCTTTTAAATACTATACTAAGTAATTTTTGGCATATATTAAGGGGGTTTTAATCAAACTTAGAGGATTTTTCATTCATTCCATCGATTTAAGTTCAGAAAGAAAGAAAGAACGCTCTCTGGCTTAGGGCTTTCTTCTCCAAAGTTTCAGAACTCTATCCCCAATTTAGGGATCTTCTTCTACAAGGAATGTGTGGATTCAATAAGAGTATAGTTTGCTCTTATGCCCAAAATCTTAGTCTTAAATTTCAAGTTTTCATGGTTTTAGAATTCAGTCCTAATGAATCCTACATGATTTGCATCTTGTTTAAAGTGAATTATAGCATGGTTTTGATAGCTTGCATATATTTCTTTTCATGATTTGAGTACTCAAGAATTTAGCTTGAATTGCAATATTTTACATGAAATAGTTTTTCTCAGAATTTATCCTAGTCTACTAACACTCAGTTTTAAAATATGAAATTAGTCAGTTTTCAGACTATAACTTTTCAGAAAAATAGATGCTTTTAGATAGTTAAGTTCTAATGCAGTATCCTAGAACTTCAGTTTTAAAAGAGCTATTAAAATTCAGTTTTAGGAGTAGTACTTAGCAATAAGTTGGACCAGGATTTAGTGTACCCTAAAGTACCAAAATTATGTGTCATCGTAGGTTTATTTATCCCCTCGATTGGGTATTAGAACTAGTGATCACACAAGTCATGTCTCTATACCCTGACAAGACATATTGGGTTCTCTCGATGGGGCGTGTACATCAGACTCCACATTTAGCACGCGTAGTTTATGTTGGTTAACATACTCTCCCATAGAATTAGATACAGTAGTGTGTATTGGGCCCTCAGTTCATTTTTACAGCTTTTCATTATACTTTTCAGAATATTCTTGTATTTCAAATTTTATGCATGATTATGTTTGGGCCTATGTACTACAATTTAGTTTACAGTTTTTAAACAACATGTTAGTATTTTAGAATTTTCAGTTACATTGCATAGCCCTCATGCTCAGTACATTTGAAATACTCATGCTCAGTACATTTGAAATACTGATGCATCCAATCATGATGCAGGTTCAGGTTCTCAGATTCAGCATCGCGATTAGCTCGGCTCAGTGTTACATCATCGACTACTTTTGGTGAGTCCTCATCATCTGAAGATGGACTTTTGATACTTTTCTCTCTTGTTATTTTGGTTTTCAGTATTTTGGGGTCAGCTGGAGGCTTGTCCCAGCAACTCATCAGTAGTAGAGGCTTTAAGACCTAGAGTCAAATATCAACTTATTCAGTTAGTTTATTTTTTAGACTTATATTGGATTCATATATTCCTCAGTTAAATTTTAAAAACTTATATTTTTATTCAGTTTAGCTTCCGCTTAACCATTTTTATTCAGAATGCTTAGTATATGCCATACCATGAGTTAAGTTGGAGTCACTTGTGGCTCTAAGCACAGCGTTGCATCCATTGTGTAGACTCCGGGCGTGAAACATGGTTATATAATACTTCCTTGTTTTATAATTTTTGTGTCATTTTTTTTATCGAGAGTCAATTTGACACATCTTCAAAACTAAATTAAATTAGAATATTAGATATTTAAAAATTATACAAAAAATACTATAGATGCAATTCTTCTTATCTTCAATATGAAAAACAAATACATTTAAATTATTAATTAAATTTCACATTGTTTAAATTTTGAGAGGCAAAAAAGAAAATATAAATTGGGAAAAAAAGAGTAGCACGTAGTACTTACCAATGTTGTGAAGTATAATTTTTTGGAATCTTAATCCACACTAATACTTTTTATGCATATTTTTTTATTAAAACAAATTGAGGGTAGGAAAAGGAAAAATAGAGAATGAAACTACAAGATAGGGAATCAATTTGTATACATATTCTTACATAAAAAATTAATTAGAATGAACAAAACACTCAAATTCAAATCTCCCGCATGTATTTTTTTTTGTCATACATTCCTTTTTTTTATCTGCTTTGTTATTCCTCCCACGTTAATTCTGCATATTTCATAGTTACACTACAATCAATACAGTTGGCAACTTCCTTTCTTTCCCAAAATTTTCTTTCAGAAGACAATTACCTCCTTTTTTCTTCTTACAACTTTTTAAGAATATCCCAAATTTTTAAATTTCTTTATTTAAGTAATATCTCCTACCATTTGAATAATTCATCATTATTCTCTATAAATTTAGGAAACTAAATATGGAACAAACTAAATAAATCAAGTTTTCAAATTAAACTTCAAGTTCGTCCATATTATATGGAATCTTTTCTTTCCTATTTTTAAATCTTACTCCTCTCTACTAGTTTTCATTTACCTTTTCCTCCCGCCCCTCTCTATAATAAATATTGCTTACTTCCAACCAGGCCACCACCTATATTCTTATTAGGTATTTTATCTCCTCCTAATTTTATGGAAAATATCCCAAATCCAATTTTTTCTCTAAAATACTTTATTATTTTCCCCGATAATTCAAAGTGCTTAAATGAAAAAATATCACGAGAAAAGAAAGAAATAACAATGTTCATATAGGAGCCTATTTGCAAATTATATCACATTATTTTTAGCTTCAGGTCAAAACTTTTACAAATATTTTGATGCTCAGTTCCTTTCTTCTTCTTGCTTCACTTAAGGATATCAATGAAATTTCAATCGCTCCACAAATGTCTCGTAATTCCATTTGTAATTTTTTGCGAAAATATCATGGGTTAACCTGCACACAATAATATATAAAGCAAATAGAGAAAAAAATAGCACAAGGATTTAACGAGGTTCGGTAGGCCTCATCCTCTAAGCCAAAGTAAAGGGAGTTTTTCATTATGAAAGAGAAAAAATATGCAATGCTTTATGAATACTCAACTACAATGTGAGACCTCATGTTTTTTTTCGTATAATATACGTAGTGTGACATGAGTGTATGATATGTAGATGAGTTGGTGTAGCATATCGACAGAATAAGATTATAAATGGGTGGTAATATTAGAGAATTAAAAAAAGGTTTTAGGTCAATGGAAGCCCTTAAACAAAAGTTTGAGTTAAATAAATGCCTCGTGAAATACCTCGCCCGTTCGGAACGTTTAAGTTAACCCATAGCTTTGGGGTAAGCCTAAGAGTATATAATATACTAAGAAGGATGTGTTATAAGGTATTATAATCGCTAAATGGTCGTATGTTAAGTTTGAAGTCAAGAAAGTTGTGAAATAAAAGTCGCCAAAAGTTATCATAAGTTTCATTAATAAATTTTCTGAACTTTGGGTCAAATATCTTGGAGCTTTTCTCCTAATATATAAAAAGTAAAAACTTAGAGAGCCCCCCGACCTACCAAATTGAGGGTGTACGAATCTAGTTACCAATGCATAAAACCTCACATCAAACTGATGTATGAGTAAAGAGTAACTATTTTACCGCGGACTGTCTGAGCTAAAAATTGGGTCGCAAACCGGGTCGGGTCAAAATCAATTTAAAGCTTCAAATTCATGTTTTAACACTCCAAACTAGTTCTGAAATAGAAGGAAAGCATAAGGAATTGTTTCAATAGATCTCCTGAGTGATAAAGGTGCATTTTTAGTAATTTCTATCACTAAAGTTTGCCCCCGTGCCTACAAACGCGATCTGTACGTGCGGCAACCATTTTCCCCTTTGATTAGCCACACTTGGAGCTAGTTTTAGAAGATAGAACTTGGTAGTTCTTGGTGGTTCTTCTAGTTTTGCACTTGGTTTTCTAAAGTAACCATCTCAGGGCTCTTTTATGCTTATTTTTACGAAGTTCTACGGATGTTTCGTCAAGTTATGATATTTTTGGAAAATCTACCGATCTAAGCTTAATTAGAACTAGTTATAGGTGCGCATAAGCTGCATATATATAGTGTTTTTGAAGCTTAGGACATAAAGGAATAACTTCCATGATGGAACTATGGGTATTCGAACGTTTGTTAGAAAAGTATGTTAAGGCTATGCATTGTCCTTCTTTTGAGCACGAATTTTAGAAAATTCCTAAATCGTCAAATGTGATATTTTACTATTCTATTTTTAGAAAGACCTTCTGTGAAAGGCATTGGGATTGTAGCTGAAGTATTTTTGTAATTCTATTATATTGATATCCCACTCATTCGGTTATATAGGGCATTCGACATCTATATGTTATTTTGTCGACTTCCTTGACCATATGTCCATATGTATTGATTTTTATTCTTCTTTGGGTGTTATTACTTAAAAGGATTATGGAGGAACATTAAGAATTTACAACCAGTCATCCTTCCTTGCTAAACTTCTTGGAAAATTTTAAAATAATACGTCGATTTTCAAAACTCTCAAATGTAACTTGTATTTTTAAACTACCAAAAGACATGGTTTTTGAACTAATTTCTTTTACAAACTATTAAGT
Organism: Jaltomata sinuosa; assembly: GCA_003996215.1. Lineage (NCBI taxonomy): Eukaryota > Viridiplantae > Streptophyta > Magnoliopsida > Solanales > Solanaceae > Jaltomata > Jaltomata sinuosa. Next base: position 45,385 of record QJPP01001243.1, on the reverse strand, counting down.
AAACATATATAGAAACTGAGTGAAGCGCATTAAGCTCATTATGAACATTCACAGGTTTAAGGTAACTTTTTAAAGTTGAGTTAAGTATTCAAGTTTATTCTAAAAATATATGAGGTTCTACGAGGCTTTTACATGTTATACGAGATTACGAGATTATGAGAACAATAGCACCAACAGGTCAAGATTGACAACATAATTATGATAACATAAATGCATTAAGAATCTATGACATGACATGCTATGTATTTTACTCCTGAGCTTTAATTGGGAGGTATGAGGCCTATTGCCTATATTTATACTTATGAGACATAGATGGCCACAAGTTGGCAAATATGATGTCGGTTAGCTATCGGAAGACACCATCATTGATAGCATTTGGTAAGGTATGACATGCATTTTTATTGTTATATGTATATGTATTTATGACGTACGGTTACACAAGCATACCATGCATATTTGATTTTTATTAAGTCAGGTGTCGATTATGGAGGCTATCAGAGTTTCTGTTTTAGGTTATATCTCTATTTCCCTTTTTACACTAGTTATTTATGATTATACTTTCTGCCTTACATATCAGTACATATTTATTATGACTAACGTCCCGTTGCCTGGGGATGTTAAATTTTTGTTTCATGCGTGCAGGTCCAGGTAGGGATTCTGATCAACCCTTCTGCCAGGATTCAGGGTTCAACTGTGAGTTGGTAAGCTCCACCTCTTTATGGGGCTATCATAGGATGTTTGGTTTTGTTGTATTGTTTGGGTGTAGTCACGGACTTTTCCCGACCAGTGCTTCTGACACTCTTAGAGCTATTGTGGACACAATATTTTGGGTTTCTTTTTGGAGCTTCTAGTCTGCAGCCCCGTAGGCTTGGCATGTTTATATATGTATGTATATCTTCAGTTGTCGCCTTGTTTGCTCGCTAATACTTTATTATTTTTAGCTCGTATACCTTCCTCTATATGACTCGTTGTTGTTCAGGTTATGACCTTAACTGTCCAGGCTTAGTATTTCAGATGTTGTGCTACCCAATTTTTTAGCCCCGTAGTTTAGTCAGCTAGTATGTTTCAATGGCTTACTCGGTCGAATAATGTATCAAGGTCTAGTCGCGCCTCCCCTAGCATGGGGAATGAAAAACTTGGTATCAGAGGAGGTCGTTGTTAACGGAAATTAAGCAAACAAGAAAGAAAGAGGAAAAAATATGAAAATTAATAACTAGGAATTGAAATTATGGGCAACAAGGGGATAAAACCCTCACCTCTCAATTGATTCCAACAACTAGAAACTAATTCAACTCTACTAATCAAGGAAAACTAAATGAAATCCACAAGTGGGAAACCTTCGATTAATTAAGCAAAGAAGTTAAACTAACATTCAAGAGAGTCACCCTAATCACTCACTAATTCCTTAAGGGAATTACACTAAGCCTTACACTAGCAACTACAAGTTTTAGAGTATCAATCTTCAATATGCAAAAACTAGTCTTCCAAAATGAAGAAAAGTTACTACTTATACTAGGGAATAAGAAGACACTAGCTATTACAGTTTTGCCCTTAATGAAGTAAGTGCCTTATTTGGTTGCCTTCTTTTGGGAATTCTTGAATTCCTCCTTCCACCTCACTTTAATAGACCACCCAGACATTGTATGCTTTCCTTTGGGATTCTTCAAGCTTCTCCAATGCTTCCCTTTTCATGAACATTGCTTGAAGGTCTTGGAGCTCTTTAGCTTGACTACGTGTGAAAGGCCTTGAAGGATAAGTGTCATCCAAGATAGTACCATCCATGCTTTCCAATCTAGTATCATCCTCTCCTTCTTGAAAATGATTCATCTTGGAATCCAATTGATCACCTACAACACAAGGACAAAGATCACTAACATTGAAAATATTATGAACATTATACTCACTTGGTAAGTCAATCATGTATGCATTGTCATTTATCCGCTTGAGAACTTTGAAGGGTCCGTCTCCCCTTGGGCTTAGCTTTCCTTTTCGAACTTGTGGGAACCTCTCCTTTCAGAAATGAACCCACACCCAATCGTTCGGGTTGAAAATCACTTCCTTTCTTCCACGATTCTTTCGGTTGGCCACCTTTGAATTGTTCTTTTCAATGGCCTCTTTTACCTTGGAATGAATGTTCATCATCTCCTTTGCTCTTTGTTCAGCATCTAGGCTCACAACAACATGGCTAGACAAAGGAGTCATAGTTAATGGAAACAAAGGCTTAAAGCCATAACATGCTTCAAATGGGGATATTCCAATAGAAGAGTGCAAAGACCGGTTATAGGCAAATTCTATCAAGGGTAAATGGTCTTCCCAAGTGGTTGGGGCACCCCTAATCATACACCTAAGCATGCTTCCAAGAGTCCGGTTGACTACTTCGGTTTGTCCATCCGTTTGAGGATGAGAAGAAGGTTGACTACTTGGATTGCCCCTTAAGATGTTTCAAGGACTCATGATCGGTCCTTATCACGAACTCTTTGTGCCACAAGTAGTGTTGCCAATGAGCCAATACCCTCACAAGTGCATATAATTCCTTGTCATAAGTTGAGTACAGAAGAGTAGCTCCCTTTAGTTTTTCACTAAAGTAAGCCAATGGTTTTCCCTCTTGCATCAAGACACCACCTATCCCAACACCCGGAGCATCACACTCTATCTCAAAAGCTTTATCAAAATTAGGTAGTTGGAGTAATGGGGAGGAACGCAACATGGACTTCAATGCTTGCAAGGACTTCTCTTGTTCTTCCCCCCCCCCCCCACAAAAGGTACATCTTTCTTTATCAATTCGGTTAATGGGGAAGCAATTGAACTAAAACCCTTCACAAAACGCCGGTAAAAACTCGCCAACCCATGAAAACTTCTTACCTCGGTTGCATTGAATGGGGTCGGCCAAGTCTTGATTGGCTCCACCTTTTCTTCATCAACCTCTATACCACTTGCACTAACAACAAAGCCCAAGAACACTACCTTTTCAACACAAAAAGAACACTTCTTGAGATTCGCGAATAACCTTTCTCGTAGCAAAACATCAAACACTTGTTTCAAATGGCCTACATGCTCTTGAATTATTTTGCTATACACAAGTATGTCATCAAAGTACACAACCAAAAACTTGTTGATGAAGGGTTTTAGAACATGATTCATCAACCTCAAAGTGGTTGGAGCATTAGTCAAACCAAACGGCACCACAAGCCATTCATACAACCCAAATTTTATTTTGAAAGCCGTCTTCCATTCATCACCCGGTTTCATTCGAATTTGATGGTACCCACTCCTAAGATCAACCTTTGAGAACACAATTGCTCCACAAAGCTCATCCAACAGGTCATCAAGTCTTGGAATTGGATGCCTATACTTGATTGTAATCTTGTTCACGGCTCTACAATCAATGCACATTCTCCAAGTACAATCCTTTTTGGGAACAAGGATAACCGGTACGGCACACGGGCTTAGGCTTTCTTTGATCAATCCCTTTTCAAGGAGTTCTTCCACTTGCCTTTGTAGCTCCTTGGTCTCTTCCGGATTACACCTATAGGCTGGTCGGTTGGGAATTTGTGACCCTAGCACAAAGTCAATTTGGTGCTCAATTCCTATCAAGGGTGGTACTCCCGCGGGCATCTCATCCGGAAAGAGTTCATCATAGTCCTACAAAAGAGAAGAAACAATACTAGGCAAAATGCTAGTATCTTGGTTAGCATGCAATAAAAGATTGGTGTTGACAAGGCACACTAAAAAGCGTTCTTCATCCATACCCTTTAGACAATTGTTTGGCTTGGCTATCATACACATATTCTTCTTATTTTTAGCCAAGTCACTTCCCTCTTTTGGAACAATGGTGGAACTTTCACCTTCACTATTTGCTTCTTCCACCCTTATTCTCTCCCGAAGCTCCTTCATAGCCCGATAGTCCTCACTCACTTGGTATGGGGGTGAGAGGTGCAAGTACATATTTCTTACCGTCAATCACAAAAGCATACTTGTTGGTCCTTCCATAGTGCACAACATCTCTATCAAATTGCCAAGGCCTCCCATATAATACATGACAAGCCAACATGGGTACCACATCACAAATCAACTCCTTATTGTACTTGCCCACACTAAATCAAATACTTGCTTGTTTGAGGACCTTCATCTCTCCACTCTCATTGAGCCATTATAGCTTGTACGGGTTAAAATGCCTTCTTGTTGGAATTTGCATACGCTCCACCAAAGAACTACTCACCACATTAGTGCAACTCCCACTATCAAGAATCAAAGAACACACCTTATCTTGGATCTTGCACCTAGCATGAAACAGATTCCCCCTTTGGTCAAGTTCTTCTTTGGAAAGGGCTCCCATAATTCTCCTCACAACACATGAAAGGTTGGTATTTACCTTCAACTCTTCATTATCATCAAGTAGGTGTTGCCCCCTTTCCATGAAGCAAGCAAAATTTACCCTGTCATCCAACCTTTCTTCCTCATCCCCCAAACTACTCTCTACCCTTCACCTTTATCCCCCTCTCCCTCACTTCTTTTATCATGCTATCTTCCTCATCGGTTTTATACCCATCACGAAAGGCAACAATTGTCCTTCTATTAGGAAACTCACTAACAATATGTCCCCTCCCTTGACATCAAAAGCATTGGATGGTAGAGGGTCGAGGAAAGTTGGGTTTTTCAAAGTTACCTCCTTTCGGCTTGTCATTTCCTTTGGCTTTGTAATCAACCTTGACTTGAGTGTCTTGACCACTACCTTTAGATGATTCTCGAGGAGTTGGGGTCTTCCACTTATCATTGTTTTTACTCCATGAGGAAGTTGGAAAACTCTTGGCCTTGTATGTCTTCTCATCTTTCAAATCCATTTCGACCTTAGAGGCATCATGGAAAGCCGCTTCAAGATTCTCATAGTGTTTAAGTCTCAAAGGCTTCAAGATATCAGGCCTCAAGTTTTCCATGAATCGTATCACCGTGTATTGCATATGCTCCTCAAGCTTGGACTTCATTCTCAAGTTCTCAAATTCATTATCGTATTCTTCAACACTCTTGGTACCTTGCCTAAGCATGTACACCTTCTTGGTAGTAATCCAGAGTCAAATACCTATACTCCATTAGACCAACCAACTCTTGCCAAGTGGGTAACTCATAGATATGACGACTCTCTCGTTCCCTCCTCTTGGATTCCTACCATGTGGAAGAATATCCCTCTAATTGAGTGAGGGCATACTTCGCCTTCAATGATTCCGAGATGTTATTAGTAAGGAAAATCCGTTCACTTTGTAGTTTCCATTAATGAAATTCATCCAGGTCACTACTTCCCTTGAACTTTGGAAGTGTAACCTTGATCGTGTTCAATCCCCTATCTTGATCATTCCGTTCTCCATACCTAGCTCCTCTATTCCCATCCTATATCCTCTATTCCTATAGCGTTGACCTTTTATTCCTTGGTCCCACCCTAATTCCCGAGGTTGGACCCCTTCCCTTGGCCCTTCATAGCCATCTCTACCCCCATGCTCCCAAAACTCATCATTATTGTGATCTTCATTCATGTCGTCATAGAGAGGATTTTGAAATTGGTGGTTTGGGTAGGGTGTTTGTTTGGTGTTTCGTGGAGGTGATATGTAGGAATCATGTAAAGATGCATTTGATGGATTCGGAGTGGAGTTTGGTATAGAACTTGGTTTTCCACAAATGGACGGTTCTCTTGTGGAGGGCGATAGGGTTGTGGATGTGGTGTTGGTTGCCTTGGGTAGTTTGGAGGGTTGTTTGTTTGGAAGGTGGGTTGTTAGAAGTTTCGGGTTCGATTTTGTAGAGGGTAACATAGTTGGTGAACTTGCCCCGGAGTAATGGTGGTGGATTGCACCGATGCTCGCCTTGCCTCCTCATTTTCGACTTGGAGTGTCTTCCTTCTATTCTGATTTTCCACCCGTACCAACCTTTCCTCCATACCTCCTAACTTCCCATTCATTTCGGCCATTTGTTTGGAGAGGTGTGCAAGAACCTCCATGAGGTTCTCCGAGCTCTCCCCAATTGGACTTGCGCCGTGGTGGGACATGGCACCTATAAAACTCAACAAGCAAGGTTAGTAGTAAAAATCTCACGTCCCTCGTATGTAACTCTCAACTCACCTCCTGTGGCGTCGTCTCAAAATTGGTAGTGAACTAGCTCCGCTCAATCAACTCAAGGTCACCTATCCTTTGTGGAGGAGTGGATTCTTGTGACTCTTGAAAGAAAGACGACTTGAAAGACTTTAAACGGACTTGAATCAAGGAATTAATCAACGAAACAAGACAAGAAAAGAAGAAGGAAGAAGCACGAAAGAATTCGGACTCAAGAATTAAGTAACAAAAGTAGGAGAAACTACTTGTTGTTGCTTAATTTGGAGAATCAAACAGATGATTTGATGTTTAAAAACTAGTAAACAAGTAATTAAAGATGTTAATTAGTTGTTAAATAGTTGAGAAATCGAAGAAAAATGAGTGTAGAAGAAGAAGTTTGAAGTTCCAACACTTAGAAAATTTTGGGGTCTTAAAAGTTCCAACACTTGGAAAAATTTTGGGGTCCCAAAATTTGAGACCCCTAAAAAAAATAAGTATGGAAACCTGCAGAAACAACCCTCTGAAGTTGGTCTCACGCGCCTGGGTGAGACAGGACGTGGTTTTTTTTTTTTTTAAATTTCACTTGTGGACCCAACAAACATCTTTGACCACTTTGACTTGAAAAAGTTGGATCAAATGTACCTTTTGGCTTCTTCTTCTTCAAGATGTTCTTGATGAATATAAAAAACACCTAGAACATCAAAAACACACACTAAACACCAAGACCTTCAAATGAGCACAGAATTGGCTCAAATTTCAGGATTAACTTCCCCTTAACATAGGGAACAAACCCCAATGGTTTTTAAGCTTCAATTCCTCCTCAATCAATAGACCCACTTTCAAAGTTTGTAAAACTTAAAAAGGTCAAAATACTTTAATGGCAACTCCACTTCTACAACTCCAAATCGCATGAAATTTGAAATATAGACTCAAAAATCACTAGGAAACAAGAATCTAGTGTCAAAAAAAGAAATCAAACAAGAAATATTTTCGGTTTTTGTTTTTTTTGAATTTTGAAGATATCAAATTCTCAAGACTTAGATTTGTGGAAACAAACCCAAACCGAGCTCTTGATACCAAATGATAATGGAAATTAAGCAAACAAGAAAGAAGGAGAAAAAGCTATGAGAATTAATAACTAGGAATTGAAATTATGGGCAACAAGGGGATAAAACCCTCACCTCCCAATTGATTCCAACAAGTAGAAACTAATTCAACTCAACTAATCAAGGAAAACTAAATGAAATCCACAACTGGGAGACCTTCGATTAATTAAGCAAAGAAGTTAAACTAACAATCAAGAGAGTCACCCTAATCACTCACTAATTCCTTAAGGGAATTACACTAAGCCTTACACTAGCAACTACAAGTTTTAGAGTATCAATCTTCAATATGCAAAAACTAGTCTTCCAAAATAAAGAAAAACTACTACTTATACTAGGGAATAAGAAGACACTAGCCATTACAGTTTTGCCCTTAATGAAGTAAGGGCCTTGTTTGGTTGCCTTCTTTTGGGAATTCTTGAATTCCTCCTTCCACCTAACTTTAATGGACCACCCACACATTGTATGCTTTCCTTTGGGATTCTTCAAGCTTCTCCAATGCTTCCCTTTTCATGAACATTGCTTGAAGGTCTTGGAGCTCTTTAAATTGACTACATGTGAAAGTCCTTGAAGGATAAGTGTCATCCAAGATAGTACCATCCATGCTTTCCAATCTAGTATCAGTCGTATCCCAGGGATTCCACAAGTCATGTCTAGTAGAGTATTGATTATGGATCTGTCGTGCACTATACTTAGATTTAGGAGGCTACAGGGAATTTAAGAATTGTTACATTTCATTCAATTGATAGATCCTATTTTAGAAAGGAGTTATAAGTACATGAAATCTAAATCGTGCTTTGTGTTTCTTATCTAACATAGTACCTACACTAAGAAAATGGCACAACGAGAGATAGGCATGGATTTGGGGGAAGGTACCAGTCATTCCAACTAGGTCAGAGGGATAGAGTTCCATTGGAGGCACACAGTGAGTCTCCAGCACCCCCAGTTCCAGCTTTCTCGGCACGTGTTAAATCCCGAGGAGATGTAGTTCCCCCAGCCTCACTAGTTCCATTGGTACCTGAGACAACTAGGGAAACAAGACCTCCAACACCTGTTATTCCCCCACCACAGACTAGGGAGTAGTGGATAAGGAAGGTTCGGGAGTCCCGTCTTGACCAGTATCTGTTTGAGGCAGGGAATATAGCCATAAGTTTAATTCCTTAGTGAGGTATGCATCAAATATCATATGCACCATGAGCGCGCAAGTTCATCATTATATGGCTAGTTTGGGGGATCATCTGATCAGAGAGTGTACGGTAGCATCCTTATAGCATGATGTAGATATTTCCCGCATACAGGCTTTCACTCAGACTATAGAGGATCTTTCTCGCCAGATTTGGGACACCCGCAAGGATAGGGAGTAGAGTAACAAGGCCCATACTATGGGGTCTTATAGGGAGACACAAAGTGATTTTAGGCCCTCACTTGCTCGATATTCACCATGCTCATCAGGTAAACCTCCACCACAGATGCGGGGCCAGCGATTTGATCATTATAGTAAGTCAGGACTGGGGAAGAGATCAGGCTAGTCTGAGGGCCATCGGCAGGAGCATTATGAGCAGATGAGGAAACCTACCCTTCAATGTACACCATGCAGTAAGCCACACACCGGGCAGCATAGACGGCATTCAGGTGCTTGTTATCAGTGCAGGAAGATAGGATATTTTACTAGCCAGTGCCCAAGGTTGGGCAGAGGCAAGCTAGATCAGCCTTTGGGATCCGCACTTTCCTATTTGACCTCAGTCTGGCCCTCTTTGTTGGGCCTACAGTCTACTCAGGGTTATTGTAGGGGGAGAGGCAGAGGAGAGATATCAGGTTCTAGCGATGACCAGAACTACTTTTATTCTCTCACAGGCCGACAGGATTCATAGGCATCCCCAGATGTTGTCACAAGTATATTAATGATACTTTCTCAAGCTAGCTCTATATTTTCATATATTAATCCACTTATTAATGGTAGGCTTGAAATGAGATCTGAGTTGTTGTCGCAGTCAGTTATGGTGTCTATGCCAGTTGGCAATCCTATCATAGCTAGTTGTGTCTATCGAGGTTGTACGGTGTTAATTAATGATCGTCCCACCTCTGGTTATTTAGTTAAATTGACTATGCTATACTTTGATGTCATTATTGGTATAGATTGGTTAGCATCTTGTTATGCTAATATTGATTGTCACGCGAAGCAGGTCAGATTTTATTTTCCAGGTGAGCTAGTCTTGGAATTGAAAGGTAATGCAGCCACGCCCAGGTGTAAGTTTATTTCATACCTTAGGGATCAGAAGTTTATTGCTAAAGGTTTTATATACCATCTAATTCATGTCAGGGATACGGATAAAGAGCCAGCGACTCTTCAGTCGGTTCCTATTTTGAATGAATTTTTAATTGGTATTCCCTGACAAGATTCCAGGAATTCCCCCAGAAATGGAAATTGACTTTGTTATAGACTTTCTTCCTGATACGCAGCCTATATAAATTCCTCCTTATAGAATTTCTCCTTCGGATCTAAGGGAATTGAAGGAACGATTGAAGGACTTTCTTGATAAAGGCTTTATTAGGCCAAGTACATTCCTATGAGGTGCTCTAGTGCTATTTGTTCAAAAAAAAGATGGCTCTTTACGGATGTTTATTGACTACATGCAGCTAAATAAAGTCACGATCAAGAATAAATATCCTCTACCAAGGATCGATGACTTTTTCAACTAGTTACAGCATGTCAAATGCTTTTCTAAGATTGACTTGTGATCCAGTTACCATCAGCTATGAGTTAGGGATGTTGATATACTGAAGACAAATTTCAGAACAAGGTATGGCTATTTTGAATTCCTTGTCATGTCTTTCGGCTAGTGTCCCAACAACCTTTATGGATCTTATGAAATATGTCTTCAAACCATTCTTGGATGTATTTGTGATTGTGTTTTTTGATGACATCCTGATATACTCATGGTAAGAAGTTGAGCATACACACCACTTGCAAGCTATATGCAGACTTCCTAGGACCATAGGTTATATGCTAAATTCTCTTATGTGAATTTTAGCTATCTTCTGTAGCTTTTCTTGGTCATGTTACCACCGACAATGGTATCAGGGTTGATGGCCAAAAGATTGAAGGAATGATGAACTGGCAAGGCCCTTGAATCTAACAAAGGTATGCAGCTCCTTAGGCTTGGCAGAATATTATCGCAAGTTTGTGGAGGGATTACCCTCTATCTCTGCACCATTGATAAAGCTGACACATAAGGCATCTTAGTTTCACTTGACTGAGGCATGTGGGCTGAATTTCCAGGAGCTAAAGAAAATGCTTACCACAACGCCTGTCTTGACTCATACAGATGGCACCGAGGGTTATGCTGAATATTGTAATGCCTCAAAGTTGGACTAAGTTATGTTCTTAGGCAGCATGTCAAGTATATCACATACGCTTCCAGATAGCTGTGGAAACATGAGCAGAAGTATCCTACACATGATCTTGTGTTGGCTGCAGTTGTCTTTGCCCTAAAGATTTGGCGGTATTATTTATACAGGGTTCATATTAATATTTTCACCGACCAGCAGAGCCTTCAATATTTATTTAAGCTGAGGGAGGTGAACCTACAATAGAGAAGATGGCTAGAATTGCTAAAGGACTATGATGTTAACATTTTATATCATCCTGACAAAGCTAATATTGTTTCTGATTCACTTAGCCGAAAGCCTGTGGGCAGTCTAAGACACACTGAAGCTGATAAGGGAGAAATGACCAAATGTCTATGCAAACTAGCTAGTTTATAGGTGCAGTTATTAGAGGTAGAGGGTGGAGGTGTTATTTTTCAAAATACGGCAAAATATTCCTTTGTCACTTAAGTGAAAGAGAGACAACATGAGGATCCTGAGTTAATGAAATTGAGGGAAGGGATTCCAGAGCAGCAACAACCTTTATTTGAGCTGACTTGAGATAGAGTCCTTAGATACCAGGGCGATTTATGTGTACTAATAATTGGAGAGCTCCAAGCGAGGATTCTTTCAGAGGCCCATTATTCTAGATATGAAGCTCACCCTGGAGCGACAAAAAATGTATAGGGACCTTCGACAGATCTATAAGTGGAATGACATGAAAAGAGATTCCACTGAGATAATAGCCAATGTCCCAACTTCCAGCAAGTTAAAGTAGAACATCAGAGGCCTGGAGGCGTAACTCAGTATATCAAGCATCCATTATGGGAATGGGACATGATAAATATAGACTTTATCAATGGATTGCCTCGCACACCATGGAGGTATTATTCTATTTTGGTAATTGTTGATAGGCTAACAAAATCAGCTTATTTCCTTCTAGTCGGGCTGACATATTCAGCTGAGGATTATGATAGGCTTTACATTTGGGAGATTGTTCACCTTCACAGGGTCCCATTATCTATTATATATGATCGAGGGGCTCAGTTTAGAGAACACTTCTGGAGATCCTTTTAAAAGGGTCTAGGCACTTAGGTAAATCTTAGCACCACTTTTCATCCACAGACTGAGCATATTATTCAAACTCTTGAGGATATGCTACATTCCTGCATGTTGTATTTTAAAGGAAGCTGGGACGATCATCTACCCCTTATTGAGTTTGCTTATAATAACAACTTCTAAGTTAGTATTCAGATGGCTCCTCACAAAGCACTATAGGACGAAAGTGCAGGTTGCTGATTAGTTTGTTTGAGTTCGGGAAAGCAGAGTTATTATGTACCGATCTAGTCCAGCAAGTGATTGAGAAGGTAAATCTTATTAGAGAAAGATAAGAAAGGGAAGCTTTGTTCTAGGTATATCAGGACGTACAAGTTTATTTGAAGGATTAGCAGTGTGGCTTATGAGCTTGATTTGCCTTCACAATTGGAAGCGGTCCATCATGTGTTTCATGTATCTATGTTTCATAAGTGCATTGGAGATCATTCACATAATACGCCTATGAGAGATATTTGCGTCATTGAAGACTTGTCTTATGCTGAGGTGCTAGTGGCTATTGTAGACCGGTAGGTAAGAAAGCTTCGGACGAAAGAAGTGACTTCTGTAAAAAGAAATGATTGGGCAAGCTGAGGAGGAAATAAGGAAGAAGTACCCCAAATATTTAAGACATAAGGTGATTCACATTTCAATAACTGACAATTATTCCTTTACAGCAACTTACATGGATTTTAAATAACTTGAAAGTGCAATTTATGTCTTCTCGTGAGGTAGCTATACGAAGCCTTGTTATTGAAATTTCAGAATTGGAATTAAGGTTTGTGATCGTAAAAAATATAGCCTCATAAGTAACATATTAGCAGCAACAAAGTGCAACCAAATAATCATTTTGATCCATTTACCGACGAATGCTCTTAAGTGTGGGAGAATGAGAGACCCCATTTTTTTTTGCATAATATATATAGTGTGGCATGTGTGTATTATGTGTAGATGACTTGGTGTAGCACATCGGGAGAATAATATTTCAAATGGATGGTAATATCAGAGAATTAAACTAAGGTTTTAGGTCAAACGAAGCCCAAAAACAAATGTTTCAGTTAAAAAAATGCCTTGTGAAATACCTCGCCCGTTCGGAAGGTTTAAATTAACTCGTAACTTTAGGGTAAGACTAAGAGTATATAATATGCTAAAAAGAATGTGTAATAAGGTATTATAATTGATCAATAGTCTTATGTTAAGTTTGAATTCAAGCAAGTTGCGAAATAAAAGTCGGCAAAAGTTATCGTAAGTTTCTTTAATAAATTTCTGAACTTTCGGTCAAATGTCTTGGATCTTTTCTCCCAATATAAAAAGCGTTAGAGGTCCCCCGACATACCAAATTAAAGGTCTATGAGTCTAGTTTCAACGCACAAAACCTCACGCCAAACTGATGTCAGAGTAAAGAGTTATGATTGTTTTACCGCGGACTATCTGAGCTGAAAATCGGGTCGCGATCCAGATCAGGTCAAGATCAATTTAAAGCTTCAAATTCACGTTTTAACACTCCAAAACAGTTCTGAAACAGAAGAAAAACATAAGGGAGGGTTCCAATAGAGTTCTTGAGTGATCAAGGTGCATTTTAGTGATTTCTATCGGTAAAGTTTGCCCCCGTTCCTAGAATACGATCTCTACGCGCGGCAACCATTTTTCCCTTCGATTAGCCACGTTTGGAGCTAGTTTCAGAAGATAGAACTTGGTAGTTCTTGGTGGTTCATCAAGCTTTACCCTTGGTTTTCTAAGGTAACCATCTCGGGGCTCTTTTATGATTATTTTAACAAAGTTCTATGGATGTTTCGTCAAGTTATTTTAACAAAGTTCTATGGATGTTCTAAGGAACAAATTTTTTGAAGGAACTATAGGCATTCAGACGTTCGTTGGAAAGGTATGTTAAGGCTAAGCATTGTCCGTCCTTTGAGCACAAAATTTTAAAAAATTCTAAATCATCAAATGTGATATTTTACTATTCTATTGCTAGAAAGACCTTCTGTTAAAGGCATTGGGATTGCAGCTGAAGTATTTTTGTAATTCTATTATATTAATATTCCACCCATTCATTTATATAGGGCATTCGACATCTATATGTCATTTTTTCGACTTCCTTTACTATATGTCCATATATATCAATTTTTATTCTTCTTTGGGTGTTGTGACTTAAAAAGATTATGGAGGAACATTAATAATTTGCAACCTCCTTGCTTTTCTCCTTAAGCACTGTGGCAGTATCCTCTATCAGAGTTGATTTTTTAGAATCTACTTTTGGGTCATCACTCTTGTTAGCTTTGTAGGCACACCCAGATTCTCCTCAATATCAATCTCATCATCTACTATCTCACAGTCATCAGCAACATCTTTAATCTGGTTCTAAACTCCCGGATATGGTTCTGATAAATTCTTACCGCTCTTTATAGTGATAGCCATGTAACTACCATCATTCCTTTGGTTTTGTATTGTATCACTGGGCAAAGTGCCATTCTTCTGCTGATTTAAAGCCACCAACAGTTGCCCTATGTGATGCTCTAACTGTTTAATAGAAGTGGAGTGTGAATCCACCAGCAGACTCAATGAAGATAGGTCACTCTTCATCTATTTCACCCTAGATTCAGTAGATTCCACCTTTAGTAGAACCTTGGTCAACATGGCTTCCATGCTAGAAGTCCCTGCATCGTTGTTAGCTTTATCTCGATTTCTAGGTGGTACATACAATCCACCTCTATCATTCTTGTTCTTCCAATAGACTTTCTCTCGATCTCTATAGCCAAGCTTGTCGTAATAATTATCTCGCTGATAGTTCCGACCTTGGTTTCCTTGGCCATAATCCTGGAAACCCCCCAAAAATTAGCTTCTTCGTCAGACTCAGGATTAGCTGCTCTGTGCCGTGAACCAACTACTTTAACTTTATAAACACCTCTTGCTACTAGATTTTTTGTCAGTAGGTCCATTTGTGTTTTCAAATATGCCATATCTTGGTCTCTCTTCTCTTTCTGTCTGTGTTGCTCAGCCGACATACCCACTGCATACATACTATTTTCCACCTCTGAGTCCCTAGTATGCCAAACTTTATTTGTCTTGATGAGTTTATCCAAGGTAGCAGTGGCCTCAATAAATGTAAGACAAATAAATACTCCACTTGCAGCATTATCAAGTGTCAACTTAGTAGCCAAATTAAGAGATCTGTAGAATGTTTGCATCAATAATTCATCCCTCAGCTGATGGTTTAGGCACTGAGTCAACTTCTTCTTAAATCTCAGCCAGATTTCATGCAAGGCTTAATGAGGTTGTTGCCTAAAGTTACTGATCTCATCCCTCAACTATAACATTCTGGAAGAAGGAAAAAACCTTTCTAGGAAAGCTCCTTTCAACTCACTCCTGTTTTTATAGAATCAAGAGTCAACTCGGTCAACCATAGTGCTGCCTCATCAGACAAAGGCAATGGAAATATCCTGAGCTGTATAACATTCTGACTCACTCCTAACAGCTCAAAGGACTTGCAGATTCCAACAAAGTTCATCAAATGCCTTTTGGGATCATCACCAGCCACTCCTCTAAATAGCCCCTTCAAGTTCAACAATTGAATCATAGTGTTGGTGATATTGAACTTAGCACTAGGTGCCAATAGGGGAAGAAATATTTCCCCAGTAGCATCCACTCTGTCCAGGTCGAGATCATCATCGTCTTCCAAAGAAAAAGGCTTATTTTGTTGCCAACCTTGACTCTTTTTTGTTGCCCTTGATCTATTGGGGCTATATTATCAACATTATCTACCTCAACATCATCACCCAAAGTGGCATCATCCTCTATATTATTGTTGTTCAAGTTCTGTTGGGCTGCAACAAGCCTCACTGCTTCACGCTGTTGTGCATTCATGTTTAACCTCAAGTTTCTACAAACTCAGGGTCGTAAGGTAAGATTGGGTCACCCGAGCGTCGGGTACTTGGCATGCACAAAGTTGTACCTGTAGTCACATAAACAACAAATACAAGTAAAATTAGGAAATATGACTAAAAGTTAAGTAAACACACCAGACTTAATACACAGTCGTATTCCCCGGTAACACCTCCAAATATTGATACGCCCAAATTACACCTCACTTAAGAAGTATAAGTGGTCATTGTAAAATATAGAACCCAACAAAGGTCAGGGTCGAATCCCGCAAGGAATATGGTGAAAATTAAGTCGTTAGTAGATTAAATGACTATTTGTCGATAATTCCCGGAAAGGTGGGGGGTTTTATTACTATCAATGTTGTTTAATCTTTGGCTAATTCAATTAGCAAATAACAAATTAAAATGAGTAAAAATCAATAGAGAAGCACTAAGGGTGTGTTCACTATGGCTTTATAATAAATTTGGCTTAACTTTGGTAACAGATTCTCCTCGTACAACTAATGTGAGGCAATTGAATACAATTGTATGACTAAACGTTTCTCAACCCAATTACATAATTTTCCCTTCAATTCATTCAAACTTGAAAAGGTAAAAATAAGAAACTCAATTTATGCCTTAAGTAGATTAATCTTGCTAGCGTATTACTCATTAGACGGAGGTTAGAATCTCCAAATGCTCATTGTTAAACCTTTTTCCCAGTTTTTAACCTCTTATTTCAAGCAAGTCAAACCTAGGTCTTGTTCTATATTTGCAACCATTATAAATCTATAAAAATTGAAAGGATAAAAACACAATAATGTATACAACATAAATCCAATGCAAAATCAACCCTAGTTCATTAATTCACCATGGATCCCAAAATCCTAGTAGTGGGGTTTTAGCCACTCATAGTTTTTGAGATGAAATAAGCAATAGAAATCATAATTAAAATAAGAATCCTTACAAAGATGAAATTAAATACTTCAATTCTTGCCTAAAACTTAAGCAACAATTCCAAAGAACCAAGAACCAAGAGCAAGAAATGTTTTGTGCATTTTTGCTCATTGTTTTTGATTCAAAACCGATGAAAAATATCCAATAATGAATGATATAATAAGCCCTAACACTAGGTATTTATAGTAGTCTAGGAAAATAAATTCCAAAAATAAAACTCGAAATGCCCTCTTTCGACTTGGTGGCTTGCCTAGTGACTCGTCAAGTCTGTGGTGACTCGTCAGGTGAGTCACCACCCTTAACCAGTAGGCTGCCCATTTCTACTTTGACTTGGTGGCTTACCTGGTGATTCACCAACACTGTGGTGGCTCGTCAGGTGAGTCACCACCCTTAACTAGTGACTCCACCAATTTTTCCTTAGCTTGGTGGTTTGCATGGTCATTCACCAACACTATAGTGGCTCGCCAGGTGAATCACCCCTCTTGACTAGTGACTCCACCAATTCTACCTTAGCTTGTTCACCAACACTATGGTGGCTCATCAGGTGAGTCACAACCTTATCCAGTGGCCTTCTTCCTTTCTCTCAAACTTGGTGACTAGAGTGAGGACTCGTTATGGCCTTGAAGATTAGTCATGGGAGTCATCACGTATAACAGTGATCCCCTTTTAATACTTTTTCAACCCTTTTCTATCTTGGTTCAATTTCCTACAAGTTAAACATAAAAACCATCAAAACCATCAAAACCAATAATGGTTGCTTGAAAACTTACGTCTATTCTTTGGTCAAGGAAGTAAAATATGTTATAAGATGCTGGCACATCATCTAGAATGAAGGCAAGAAATAATCTCGGATGGTGCACGGATAACAAACCCCTGCCACATAACCAAGGATATGTCAGGTGCAACTATGGTAATTGTCTTGGCATAACAATCCAAAACTTCATGGTGATAGGATAACCAGTTCATGCCCAGAATCACATTAAAATATAACATGTCCAATATCATCAAGTCAACCTAAGTCTCAATATCACTAACCGCTTTCAAACAGGATCTCATAATCCGATCCACTACTAAAGAATAGCCTACTGAGGTAGAAATAGATACAGGAACATATAATGGCTCATTAGCCAACCCCAAACAAGGAACAAAGTAGGCAGAAATGT
Source organism: Jaltomata sinuosa (assembly GCA_003996215.1). NCBI lineage: Eukaryota > Viridiplantae > Streptophyta > Magnoliopsida > Solanales > Solanaceae > Jaltomata > Jaltomata sinuosa. Next base: position 27,770 of record QJPP01001243.1, on the reverse strand, counting down.
ACGAGCATGTAGAACCAGGATCAAACAAAGCTAAACCTAACTGGCAACATACAGAAATCGTACCATTGATCACTGCATCTGAGGCCTCTACCTAAGGTCTACCAGGGACCACATAAAGCTATCACCGACCTCCACCCAACCGACCTCCATCTCTACCACCTATCCTGCCACACTTGGAACCACCTCAACCCTGAATGCCACCTTCTCTAACTGGTGGCTGCTCTCCTCTGAGTGGCCACCCCGCTCGGGGCACTCTCTAGCATAATGACTGGCGATACCATATTCATAACAAAGCCCTGATGGCCTACCCTTTTAGGACAAACTATCTGAACCAGTGTGTCCACCATGACCTAATGCCTCAGAAGTTGTACCCCTCAAAGACTGGCAATTGTAACCATGCTGACCACTTTGACCCTGCTCAAACTGAGACTCACCTGAACCGTGATGTGATCCATGAACTGGCCAGCTAGACTGACCCTGATGCTGCTGTGGCTAATACCTTCGGCCCACTGGCCTGATCCTCTACCACCAAAATAGGAACCACTGAAACTGCCCTGATGGTGTGGCCTCTTATCTCTGGCCCCCAAATCATGATGGTGCAAATCCTCCGTAGTACACACATGGTCTTCTATAGCCTATAAAGGTTTCCCACTGGCAACTAATATCTCAGCAGTTTGTCTAAGCTCTGTCCTCAATCTCTAAACAAATTTGCAAACTCTGTCAGACTCTGTGGGAATGATCATAGCCCCAAATGGAGCAAACTGGTGAAAATAGGTCTCATACTCTGACACCGACATAGATCCCTGAAAAAGTCTATTGAACTTCTCCCCACAAAGGTCACAATCACTCTGAGGTAAGAACTTGGCCATGAAGGCCTCATAAAACTCTCTCCAAGTCAACTGAGGAGACTGATATGGTCTGCAAGCTACTTGGGCCCTCCACCAAAACTTAGTTGGGCCCTCGAGCTGATAAGAAGTATAACGAACCAACCAACAAACCCAGATGATGAAGCATCTCCTTATAAGTAGAAATGAAATCATACGGATCCTAACCAGGAGTACCAAAGAACCTTGGTGGAGACAATCTCAAAAATCAGCCCAAAGCCTTCTGCTCCATCTCTGTCATAGCTGGGCAAGGAGCAAGAGGCTGAGCAATAGAAGGTACCAGAAGAACCTTTGCACAGGGAGGCATAGTAACAGGTTGCTCTCCTGAACTCTAAACACCTAAGGCTTCCCTCTGAGTGGATGTATGTGCCACATCATAAAGTTGGCCCTCAATCATACCCAGTAGCTAAAAAAGCTAACCCTGGATATCTAATGAAGGAGCTGGGGCTGGTGCGGATACAGATGTTGATGCTGGCCCTAGTGGTACCTGGGTTATCCCCTGGTCTATGTGCTGTTGCTCTGGGATTAACTCGGGCTCAACCTCTACCCTAGTAGCTCTAACATATGTCGCTGCTCGGGCACGTCCCTGACCTCTACCTCTATGACCACGCCATCCCCTAGCTGGAGTCAAGTGTGATGGAGTCAAAGGATCGCCCTCATTCGGTTCCAAAGACCTCATATGAGCCATCTGCGGAAGAGTGAACTAGAACAAATGATATTTTAGGAAACCATGAAAAGATCCATGTTTCCTAAAATTCCATTGTAGCCTCCTGCAGATTTAGTTCGAAAGTTTCCGCCCCAATCTACAGGACATTAATAGACATTGGCTCCTATACCGATGACACCGGTGAACCTAGGCTCTGATACCAAGCTGTCACAACCCAATTTCTCAGGTCATGATGGAACCTACTATCCCCCTGTAGGAGTACCAATCCTCGTAACCCAGAATGGTTAGTAATGAGCTACTATCTAAACAAGCACGCGAAAGAAGCAATATATAAGCGGAAGCAAGGGATGAAAGTAGAGAAATATAATAGTTGGAATATATATAAAGAAAGCCAAACCATCCCAGGACCTGGTATCATAGTATAAGAGTCGCTACTAAATATACAGAGTACTAGAAGGTGAAAAATAAAATATACATCTATCTCTGAATAACAAAATGAGTACATAGTACAAAAGAAGAGATAAAAGTGAAGTCCCGGTCTCCAGCAGCTCACCCTAGTCTCGGATGTCTGGAAAGCTGCACGAGTCTCCATGTGATAAATGGTGAGAGCTCACACTAGGATCTGCACCAAGAAGATCAAAAACTATAGTATGAGCACCAATTACAAAGTAACGGGTACCCAGTAGGCATCATAGACCGATAGAGTGCATATAAGATATCAAAATAGTAAATAGTAGAAATGAAGGAAAGTAGTCACAGAAAACAAGCAGAGAAGTACACAAAAGCTAGAACAAATAGAATACAAAGAGAAAATAACAATACTAGGCTAGCCACAAGAAATATATAAATCACTGAACACAAGTGAAGGAAAGGAGAACGCACCTGGATCCTTGCAACAACAATATATAAAGAGAGAGTTTAAGAAGAATGGTAGTATACCGGTAACCTCAAATAAAAGAGAAAGAAGGAAAGGCAAGTAAACATACTCATGCTCGAAATAATACTAATAATGAAATCATGCTAATAACACAAATCTAAAGATAAGAATAATCAGACCATAACCCAAAAGTAACTAAAAAAATATGAATGAATACTATAATAAGATCACAAAACAAATCTACCTATAGTCCTAATGGGCGCCCATACAACCAAGGAACAGATACAAGTGAAAACAAACCCTCCAGCATCCAATACTACCGGAGCGTACACTCAACAAATAGCAAACAAGTATGGAATCAAACATAATGAATGATATGACGAAACCAGGTGTGACATTAGTACTATATGTACCTCCTCCGGCACTAATTGGCCCAGTAGGTAGGATCCATAGAAGGACACACCTGTATACCTCAACTACACCGTATACCCCTCCTCTGATACTCGCAACACATAGCCTCTAGTCCAAATCAACAAGGTTCATGGAGGTCCTTGACCACATACTAAATCTTAGAATCTCAAATATAACTGCCAAGAGTGTATCTGGGTGTAAACCAGTGATCGTAATCTCAAGTAAATTGCCGAAGTCTATTTAGGTCTAAATTAGTAAGTCAAGTCTCAAAACCCTATTAAAGGGTGCCTAGAGTAAATCTGGGTCTAAATTAGTAGTAAAAAAAAAGTCTAGAACTCGGCTCGACCGAGTCTAGTATCGTTTCAAAATCAGTAGTTAATATGTCTAGCACTACAACTCACTCGAGTCTAGTATCAGTGTGAAATACAGTGATAAAATCATCATTTAGTCCCTTTTACTCCAAGAATATCCATAAAGTAAGTTTCTAATCCTTTTATAGCCATTTATACTAAAAATAGGCCCTTGGGGACATGCAAGGTTTAGAAAATGGTGATAGGTAGGCCCGCAACCTAAGTAGTAGTAAATAATGTATAAAATGCTCTTTGTATGAATGATAATGGCATGATCATAACAATAAGTAGCCCAATGGCTCACAATCAACCAATCGGTCCTGCACAGGCCCAAATTGCTCTAAAACATAGATAACTAGCCTCAATTCACAATTCAATGTCCGGGACTCGCGGATATTCCCAAATAACCCACCATCTATGGTCCAAAGGAAAATACAAGGCCACACGAGGCCACAAGGGGTAATACTACCAACTAGGTTGAATACTATGATGAAATGTATGAAATAAGATGGACCAAAAGAAAGCGGATAAGTTCAGGGGTACCGAAATAATAAACCCAACCCAATGATGCTAAATAGTACAATTATAGCCTATATATGCAGAGTCTAAGTAGAGAAAACCGTAACCTACTTGTCGTCTGACAACAAGCTACAAGAATGACATTGTCCAAGCTTGAACTACTCCCAGAAGCTCCTAACAATCACACTATCAAAAATATAATATATGCATTAAAACAAAGCTAATGACACCCATATTGCTAAAAGTTTAGCCGGGTCAAAATTTGGGTAAAAAACTGGCCCGTAGGTCCTACAACCCAAAATTGGAAATGAAAATTACTATGAGGTCCCTAACCTCACTAGGAATACATGACCGAAAATTGAGCAGAATTCGGGTAAAGAAAAGGCCTAAAACAGCCTGGAGAAGAAGAGGGAATCATGCTAAAACTTGTAAAAATCCAGAATAAAAATGGAGAATTACTTACCACGCAGAGAAGGAGCAAGGTCTATGAGATGAAACATATGTAACCACGGACAAGTAGCCCAACCAGTACCTACAACCCAAACATTAACTCCAAGCTAGAATAAGAACATTAATTGAGGTTTTTGGCCATGGAAAAGAAGAAATTTGGGAAGAAGACTCACCAAAATGAGGGAGGAAGCGAGAAAGTCCATAAATTTATGAATTCCCAAAGCTAGGATAATGATTTGGAGAAAATATCAGGAGAGGGGAATGTTTTAGAGTGAGAAAGCAATGAGCAAGTTGGCTGAAAATTCGAGGAGAAGGTTATTTATTTTACAGATTACAGACTAGCACTATCGTGCTGGCCTGGCGTGATCACGCTAAAGGAGGGATAACACACTGGCGCGATCGCACTACTCAGGCATGATCATGCTGAAGCTGAAACTGGGCACATGCATGATTGTGGTGCCCCGACACTATTGGTGCTGTAGAGGGAAAGTGACAGCGGCACGATAACAGTGCTCTAGCGCGATCGCGTAGACCACTTCTCTGCTGCAAAAAACCCAGCAAAATGTAACACCCCCATGGGAGGTTCTGAGCATAATTGAAACCTGATACTCACAAACCAAATATGCAACCATAGTGGAAATGATGCTCCCAACTTAATGGAATTGATGAAACTTCCATACGAGGTTGTTTCAGAGGAATGTTGACCTAAGTCAAAACTAGCAATTTCCAGCCAAATACCCAAAATGAGCCTGACTCACCCTGGACCCAAACTAACCACCTACTTAACCCAAACTCGACATTATAGACTAATGGAACTTTAGGATTTTGAATCTAATGCTCTAATCATCGAAAGTTGACCAAAGTCAAACTTCTAACTCCAACTAGCTTGAAATCTCAAAGAGTGAGATAGAATCACACTGGAAGTTCACTGCCCCCCTACTAAAGGTCCAACTAGTCCAAAATTCATGATTTAGAGCTAACAAAACTATAAGAATTTGATTCCAAGCATGTTCACCAAGAATATTAACCGAAGTAAATGATTTCCTAAGTTAAAGCTCTAAAATAGGGAAACGACCATAAAGATCAAACGAATGGTTCGGACACTGAACCATCAGTCCCAGCAAGTCACAAATTACTTGGGGTCACTATACGCATGATCTAACAGTAAATAGAAATCAAAGGTGCGATAATGACCGAAAGGGTTATTACAGCAACTGATAACAAATTTCATAGAATTTGCATATCTAAATTGATTTTCATCAACTATGTTCGCAAACCTTTTTTGGTTGGTTGATCACTCTCTTCTCTCTACCTATTGTAATGCCATAAGATTTGTGTTGTGTAGGTGCATTCATATTATCATATTGATTAAGGTTTTGCACCTTCTTTACTTCTGAACTACTAGGCTAAGCTAGTGGAGATTCAATTTCTATCTTTATGCGGTCACTGACACCATGATTTATTTGTACTATTTCCTTCTCCTTTTGACTTTCCAGTAGGGATGATACAATAAATGTCACTACTAATCATTAATCCTGGAGTGTTTTGATTTGTCCACCATAATCTATAGCCTTTCACTCTAGTTGCATACCCTAGAAATATGCACGTTTTTGCCCATGTCTCAAGTTTTCCATCCCTCACGTGATCATAAGCAAGACAACTAAATATGCTCAAATTTGAATAATCAGCAGGCAAACTTGACCAAACCTCAAAAGGAGTTTTGAACTCTATAATTGTAGATGGAGATTTATTGACCAAGTAACAAGATGCGCTGATTCCTTCAACCAAAAAATTCTTGCTAACAGATGAGTGTGAAAGCATACTTTGTGCCCTATCACAAAGTGTTTTGTCCATATATTTTGCAACATCATTTTTTGTCGTGTTCCAACACAAGTGCAATGTCTCACTATACCCTCGCTGCTGCAAAACTCATTGAATTCTAAGTTGAAAATTTTCAACCCATTGTTAGTTTAAAGACGCTTAACTTTTCTTTCAGTTTGCCTCTCAACCATTGTCTATCATTTAGCAAATGTCTAATAAGTTTATAATTCAGCAACTTATTGAGTTATTAAGCACTAATCATTGCCTTCATTGTCATATTTTATAATGATATTTATGTTACAATCTTCATATATGCAAGCATTCAAGAGTTATGTTGATAAATAGGAATTCTAAAGAAAAAGTGGTCAAAAAATAAGGATAAGAACCAAGTCCACGAGTTGAAGGATGAAAATAATCCAAAATTGAATATTGTGCAGGCACACAAGGCCATGTGAAGCCACACATAAGCTGCATATGAAGCGCATATGCTAGTTCATATAATAAACAAACATTGGAATAGAGAATTGGGGTTGTGGGGCACACAAAGCTGTGTACAGCCACACATGGACCGCACTTGAACCACACTCCTAAAAAATAGAACTGGAAACATTGGATGCAAATTTTGGCATTGTGCGAACTGTACAAGCCTATGTATAGCTGCACATGAGCCGCACAATCAGTGGAGGGGGTTTTCACACCAAAGTTTTCAACTAATTTTGGAGGTTTTCAAGAGAACTTTTAGGGATCTGTACATTATTCAATAATTCTTTTTTTATCTTTTCATACAAGAAAGAACATAACTTTCATCTCCATCATCATTATTGGATTTTTTACTCCATTGTTGAAGAATTGTGAAGCTTTTGAATTTGAAAAAATAATTATGGCTAATATGCAAGAAAAACTTTATGGTATATTTTCTCTTTCTTTAATTATGTCAAGCTAAAACCCCACTCTTGGAGGGGTGTATTTTGGATTTAAATTTGTCATTGGGTCTTATTTATTTTCTTCAATTATTGATTATTGGTTATGGTTTTAGTAAATTCTTCATGAGTTAATTGACATTAGAGGTTGCAAACTCTAATTAGCTTCTAATTGCTTGTCTTTCTTGATAAAGAAGATGAGAATTAATGGAGGAATTTACTAACTAGGACTTGAATTAAATTTATTTAATGACTAGGCAATTAACTAGAGGCATTTGGTTGGGTGAAAATGCATACACCTTGGGGTTTGAGAATACCCGAGATGAATTATGTTAGTGGATTGAAAAATTATTAATATAGCTAAAATCAATCTTACCCATGTCGATATCAACGTTGAAGCAAAGTTATTCCCCAATTGCAATATTTAGATCCAATCATACACATACCCAAGGTTTCTCTTACTTGATTTAAACTCGAAAAGTTGATAATTATTGATTCGTGTTATAATCATTGATAACCTTTTTCGTAATAAAAAAATCCCCAATTTTATTTACTAAATTTGCAAACAAATAGTGAATTATTTCAATTGTAAGGTTAAAACTATGATTCTATTCCCTATGGTATTGATCCCTACTCTTGTAAGGTAATTATACTAGTGACGATTGTGTTCACCACTTGTAATTTAAGAGAGTATTTGGACGTCATCAATTTTTGTGCCATTGTTAGTAAATAGGATTTTAGAGTTCCCTCTTAGTGTTTTAATTTACTCTTGTCTTGCATATAATTTTAATTTATGTTTTTTTGTTGTTATTGATCTTTGTAGGTGATAATAAATACAATAAAGCTAGTGATAGTGCTAGTTACAATGGCCACATTGATGATGATGACCCCATGTGCTTGATTAGATAGTGCCATTTGCCTATCCCTCACGGTAGAAAATGCGGTGTTCCATGTCACTAGCACTATGTTGCATTTGCTTGAAATGAAAGACTTATTTGGTGGACTTCCCCACGAGGATGCAAATACACATATCAAAAGATTTGCGAAAGTGTGCCAACCTTTCAACATTACCAACATTAATCGAGATTCCATCCGATTGAGGCTCCTTCCATTCTCTTTGATGGTAGAGGCAATCACTTGGTTAGAAGAACTCCCCGATGGTTCTATCACTTCATGGAATGGACGCACCAGTACTTTTCTTGAAAGGTTTTTCCCATCTTCCTGAATGCTCCAACTCTAGAATAAGATCACTAGCTTTTGTCAATTTCCTAATGAGCCTCTCCATGAGGCATGGTTATGCTTTAAGAAGAAGTTGCAGCAATGTCCTACCCATGGTCTTCCTGATGATGTGTTATTGCAAAACATTTTTTGGTCCTCGGATTCCATCAATAAGTTGCTTGCTAATATCTAGCTGGGGTCTCTTTATTGGATCAAACATTTGGTATTGCAAAAGGGATTCTAGATAGGATTTAGCACAAATTCTTATCACGACCTGATTTCTCGATCATGATGGCACCTACAATCCCTCGGTAGGTGAACAAATTCTCGTAGCCTGGAATGATTAGTAATGGGCTACTGTATAACAAGCAAGCGGAAGAATGATATAAATAGTGGAACCAAAGGAAATAAAGAGAAGAATTAGGTAACAGGAATAAAAATAAATGGAAGCTAAACCAAAACCCACGACCATGTATCATATTATAAGAGCTAGTACTAATTATACAGAGTACAAAAGATCTAAAAGAATATATACATCTTTCTCTGAATAACAAGAGAGTACAAGATACAAAAGATGAGCTAAAAGTTAAGCCCCAGTTATCAAGAGCTCACCCTCAGTCTCGAATAGTCCAAAAATTAGCCCACACGAGTCCCCATGAATCAACAGTGATGGCCCATACTAGGATCTGCATGAGCACCAATTGCAAAGCAATAGGTACCCAGTGGACATCATAGGCCGACTGAGTGTATATAAGATATAAAAGCAATAAAATGGCAGAAGTCAAAGAAGTAGTCATAAAAACAACGTATAAGTACACGAAAGCTAGCACAGAAGGAATACAAGAAGAAAACAATCATGCTCGACTAGCTACTAGACATATATACCACAAAACACAGGTGAAGGAAAGAATAATACACCTAGGGTCCTTGCAATAACAATATATATAAAGAGAGTTTATGAAGAAGGCAGTATACCGGTAACCTCAAGAAAAGGGAAGAAAGGAAGGTAACTGAACATAGTCATGCTGGTAGTGATTCACACAAGGTAAGGATGATCGCATAAAAATCTCCAAATTTGTGGCATGAAATAGTACTACAACAAGATATAATAAGAAAAAACCTAACTACAATCCCAACGGGCGCCCATATACCTGAGGAACAAATAAAAGTGAAAACAAACCCTCCAGCATCCCATACTACCATAGCGTACAATTAGCAAACAGCAAACAGGGGAGGAATAGGACACAAATGAGTGATATGATGTAATAAGGAAAACTAGGTGGAACAGTAACCATGTATGTACCTTCTCCGGTGCCGATAGGCCCAACAAGTAGGATCCATGGAAGGACACAACCCATATACCTCAACTACACCGTATAACCCCCCTACAACACACTCAGCCTGTAGCCCCTGGTCCAGATTGGCAAGGTTCATAGAGTTCCTCGACCACATACTAATCTCATAACCTTAATATAATCGTCCGGAGTATATCCGGATCCAAATCATAACCAAAGCCTAAAAAATGCATGCCCAAAGCCTATCCGGGACTAAAATAGTGAATCAAGTCTGATAACTCCCAACAAGGGTGCCCAAATATAGCCGGGTCTAAAACAGTAGTAAAACAAGTCTAATGCTCGGCCTGTCTGAGTCTAGTATCATCTCAAACCAATAGTAAGGCATGTCTAGCCCCACGGCTCATCCGGGTTTAGAGTAAGTGTGAAAACAGTGATAAAATCATCTTTTTAGCTATCTTACCCTGAGAAGATCCATGAAAATCAGTTCCAAACCTTTAGTAACAATTTTTACCGAAAATGGGCCCTCGGGGCCATGCAAGATTTAGAAAACCATCAATAGTCGACCCAAAGCCAAAACAATAGTAAAATATGTAGAAAATATCTTTATATGCATGATAATGATATGCAGAATCACAAACAGTACCCCAACGTCTTACAAACAACCTATCGGCCTTGCACAAGCTCCAATCGCTATACAACAAATATAACCAGCTCTACAAATAAATATCGATGACCGGGACTCGCGAACATTCCCAAATAGCCCACCATCTATAGTCCAGAGTCAAATACAAGGCCACACAGGACCACTAGGACGATACTATCAACTACAGTAAATACTACGATAATCCAAGCAAAAATAAGACAAACATGAAGAAGCGGACAAGGTCTAGGGGTGCCAAGCTAATAAACCCAACCCAAGGATGCTAACTAGTATAATTATAGCCTATATACGCAAAGTCTTGAAGAGTTAAACCATAACCTACCTATCGTCCGATGACAAGCTTCCAGAACAACGATGTCCGAGCCTGAACCACTTTGAGAAGTCCTAAAACACAATTAAACTATCATAAAAATAAACTACGCATTAAAATAAGACCAACGATTGCCATATTGGAATAGTAAAAGCTGGGTCAAAATTCAGATCACTGTTGGGCTCGTGGGTCTTGCAATCTGAAGCCGAAAATAAAAGAGTATAGAATGATCACCACAGTCCCGTGAGTGCATGCTTAGATTATTAGGAGAATTTGGTCAAAGAAATGGTGCAAAACAGCCCACCATTGATAAGAACAATCTAAGAAATCAAAGAGGAGAATTTTAGAAATTAACAAGGAACTTTACCGAATTAGAGATGAGAAAATGATAACGGGACCATGAATCTCCACCCAAATGCCAAGAATTGAAGTTGCATAGAGAAATATGAATCTTGAGCTATATATCAATGGGGTTTTTGGTTTTGAAGAGTTAAAAATAAAGGAGTAAGCTTATATACTGCCCAGGGGTGCTTCTTCGCTATCGCGAAGGGACCCCACGCGGTCCCGAGGACAACGCTAGATGGACCATCACGATCGCAAGGACTAGCCACGCGAGCGCGAAGAACAAGAGGGGAAAGGCTTCATCAAGGTTGTGAGAAAGGATCTCGCAATCGCGTAGAGCAAGGAAGGTTGGTCCACAGGCCCTTCATCGCGATCGCATGAAGGGACCCTCGCGATGGCGATGACCAACAAGGCAAACCATCGTGATCGCAATGGCTTCCATCGTGGTCGCAATTAAGGCCATAGGCCTGCACCTGCAACAGCCACCAGCAGAAAACCAAGGGTGGAAGTCTCCAGATAGGTCTATAAGACCCATACGAGACCCCGCACGGGCAAAAGAACTATGATAACGCACTAGAAACAACATTCTGGACTTAATGAAAAATACGAAAAACCCAATGGAGGTCAATTAATTTAAAAGTGGACCCGACACCCAAAACCAACCTTTTACTAAAGTGAAACTCAATACCCAAAAATGAGTTTGGAAGCCTCGGGACTGGAACCAAAGGTCCCTCTAGCCCAAAGTTGACATTCTAGAACTAACAACGCTGACAAAATTTCCATTCAAGGCTGTCTTTTCCAAATGTTGACCAAAGTCAAACTTTCATGTTTGATTCGCTAGAAAACACAAAAACCAACACAAAACCAAACTGAAAGCTCCAAGACCCCGGCCAAGGGTCCATCTAGACCAAAATCCATGCTTACGAGCTAATGAACTATCATAATTCAATTCTGAGTGTGTTTACCAAGAATGTTGACCAAAGTCAATTATATCCTAAGGTAAAGCTCTAAAATAGGGAAATAGCCATAAAGACCAAACGAACGACCAGGGCACCAAACCACCAGTCCCAGTAAGACATCAATAACTTGGGGCTACTATAGGTAAGCTATAACAGTACAAGGAAGGCGTAAATGTGATAATGACCAGAAGATTCATTACATCATCCACTACTATAAAGTACTTTCATCCTTGAAAGTCAAGAACAAGAAAGTACATGAAGGCTCATATAGCTGCGAAGATTGAGCCCGCATCTCTCTTTCAGTCTCCCAGTGTCACGCCCTGAGCCTACACCCTAGACGTAACACGGGACCTGAGCCACAATTGATCTCAAGATAACCCTTCTTGCTGACATAATTCATGAGAAACTAAATAGAAATAGATAAACTGAAGAATATTATGCGGAAGCTGAAATATATAATGAGCTCTTGAAGAGTACATGAACGAACTGAAGTTTTATAAACTGAAATACAACTCCTTTGAAAAATGATACAACTGACTGACTGACTATCTGTGAAGCCTCTACTAACAATCACTATGGTTAGCCGGGACATGACCCCCAACTATCTTTAATCAATGTTTAACAACTGAAATAATTATTATCACTACTAACTGACTGGAGTTCCTGGAAAAAGAGAACTCATTCCTTGCTGACTAGAAGCTGCGATCTGTCTGACCATAATCCTGGGAGCTAGCACTAAAACCTGCATCATCAAAAGGATGCATCACAAAAAGGTATTCCATCAGTACTTTGAATGTACTGAGAATCTGAGATAATGCACTAACTTTGAAAACATGATAAAACATGTATATACTAGAAATATAACTAAAAGCTGGACTAAGTATGAATATTTGAGAATGCATAAATTAAAGCTGTAAAACATGGGTTGAAGAGTGTAAAATGTTTTTGAGTTGTAAACTGTGAGATACATAGACTATGAGATAATTAAGCATGCTGAAAATACTGATGAGCCATTTAAAAACTATAAACTAAATCTGTAGTACTCAGGCCAAAGCATAATATGCATAACATCTGAAATGCAAGGATATTCTGGAAAATATAATTAAAAGTTGTAAAACTAAATTATGGCCCTAGTAGATAATTATTGAGTCTAATTTTATGGGAGAGTCTGTTAACCGACATAAACTACATGAGCTAAACATGGAGTCCGATGTATACACCCCATCGAGAGGACCCAATATACCTTGCCAGGGTATAAAGGCATGGCTGATGTGATCACTACTTTTGAGCCCCAACTGAGGGGCTAAAAAACCTACGGTGGCATATAGTTTTGGGACTTTAGGTATGATGAACCTTAGTCCAACTCGGTGATAAGTACTACTCCCAAACTGAATGTTGATAGCTTATTTAAAAACTGAAGTTCTGGAATGCTACATCAGAACCTAATTAATCTAGATGATTTCTGAAAGACTATATAACTGAAAACTATTCATAAAGCATGTGGACATATCTAGATGTCATACTAATTATGAAGCTTACTGAGTTCATAATCATTGATGGCATATCTTGATACCATGCTAATTACAAGACCTACTAAGTTCATCATCATTGATGGCATATGTTAAAATTCCATATTAAAAATATATTCTTGTAAAACATACTGAAGGTAAACTGAAGCCTGCTAAATCATGCATAGTTCTTTTGCACTAAAATAACTAGATTGAAAATCATGCATACTTATTTAGACTGAATACTGACAATCTGAGCTGAGTTCTGAAGGAGAAGTTAACTCATGAGAAGTTTTGAAGAAATCCTGTAGACTGAAAACTGATTAATTTCATGCTTGAAAAGCAATTAAGGTCAAATTATGAAGAAAACCCATTCTCATGAAAATACTACAATTTTAGGCTAAATTCTCGATTTCTTAAAGTTCTTGTAAAGGCTCATGAAAGTCATTGAAAACATGGTGCAAATCTTCTAAAATAAGAGATAACTCATGTAGAAATCATAAGGATTGAATTCTTTAAAATTTAGCATGATTGGGTAAGAACCCTAGTTTCACAACTTGTAAAATCATATGAAAATTTGAAACTTTGGGCATAAGGGCGAACTAAACCCTTACAAAATACCCACATACCTGGTTGTAGAAGATTCTTGTTGAAATCTTTGGGTTTGGAGCCTGAAGTTAAAGAACCCTAACTTGGATGAAGAATGATCAAGAAATCTCTTCTTGAAGTTCTTGAATTCGTTTCTTGAAATCCTATGGTCAAGTATTAGGATTTCTATCACTAATTTGAAATTTGATGGCGGAATTTGATTTGGAAAATTTGAAATTCTTAGAGAAGGACTTGCCTTGATGAAGGAGGAGGATATGAGGAGAGAAAATACGTTCTGGGTCTGAAAGAATGATAAAAGAATGAAGAAAAATAGATTAAAACCAACTTAAAAAGGTCCTCATCGGGCCACGTGCAATTCGACATGCGACTGCACGTAAAGATCCGTGCATCACATGTGATTCACACTTGTTTCCAGAAAGTTGGAAAAAATTCTCTGATGTGCTTTTCGACGTGCGATTCGCACATGAGGTTGTGCGTCTCGCATATCATTTCACACCTGATTTCCAAACTGTTAGTTAAAACTTAAATGGGCATAACATTTTACTCGGGACTCATATTAACGCACGGTTGTTGCCGTTATAAATAAGACTCAAAGGCCTTTAATTTGGTGGGTACTAGGCCACCTAACTCTTCATATTCTAGGAGTTATGATTGTTAAAAGTTGACCCTAGTTTATTCTTACATGAAAACTTATTTGGTTTAGGTGCTTTCAACTTAACTTGTTGATAGGAGTTTCTTATGAACATGATGCGCATTCAGAACTCTTCCCACACTAAGGAATTTATCATGACTCCTATGGAAAGTGGTTCAGGTCTTAGCTTAGAATTTTTGAGAAGTTACACCCAGGTAGCCTCCTCAACTGGGCGGTGCCTCCACTGAACCTTAACAACTAGAATCTCTCTACACCTCCAAACCATCAAACCAACCCACCAGTAATCTGCAATGCCTACCATACAATGCCTCGAAAGGTGCCATGCCAATACTCGAATGGAAATTCTTATTATAAGCAAACTCGGCCAAAGGCACAAAGTGATCCCTAAAACCTCCAAAGTCAAGAACACATGCCCAAATCATTTACTCTAGGACCTGAATAGTCCTCTCGGACTGGCTATCTGTTTGAGGGTGGAATGCGGTACTAAGAGGAACCCCTGTACCCAAGTCTCATTGAATAGCCCTCCAGAACTGAGATGTAAACTGTGTTGTGGTCTGAAATGATAGAAGATGGGACCTTATGCAACTGAACAATCTCACAAAGGTAGATCTGAGCTAACCTCTCTTCACTGTAAGTAGAATGGACCGGTAAGAAGTGCGCTGACTTAGTCAGCCGATCAACTATAACCCAAATAGATTCAAACCCTCGAGAAATGCAAGGCAATCCAACAACGAAGTCCATAGTTATCCCTTCCCACTTCCACTTAGGAATGGGAAGTCACAACATTAATCCACCAGGTCTCATGTGCTCGAACTCTGAAGCTGATCAAACAAGTCAGCTATGTGCAGCATCAGATGCCTATTCTTTACAGTTACCTTATTCAGCTTCCTATAATCAATACACATTTGCATCGACCTATCTTTATTTTTTACAAATAGGACAGGAGCACCCCAAGGCAATACACTAGGCCTAATGAATCGCTTAGCTAACAAGTCCTGGATTTGTTCCTGTCATGACCCGATTTCTCGGTCATGATGGCACCTACAATCCCCGGTAGGTGAACCAATCCCCGTAGCCCAGGACAGTTAGTAATGGGATACTATCTAACAAATAAGGGAACAAGACGAAGATAATAGATAACATGGATATAAATATATACATATGCAGAAACTAAACCAAACCCCAAGACCTGGTATCATAGTATAGAGCCAAACTACATACATGGAGTGCAAACGATCCAAAACAATATATACAGATATCTATGAATGGTAATAGAGTACATAAAGCAGAAGATAAACTAAAGCTAAGCTCCGATCGCCAAGAGCTCACCCTATGTCTGAAGTAGTCCCCAACAGATCTCCAAGCACGAATCACAGCGATCTAACGACGATGGCCCATGCTAGGATCTGCACCCAAAGATGCAGGGGGGGTAGGGTGAGCACCAAATGCGAAGCATAAGGTACCCAGTAGGTATCATGGGCCGACTGGGCACATATAGGATAAAAGCGTTGTAATAGACAGAATAGAAGCAAGTAGTCACAAAGATCAAAAAAAGGTACACAGGAACTAGCCCAGAGGGAAATCAACAAAACCACATGTGAGGCCAGCAAGCCGAATATATACACCATAGGGACAGGTGAAAGTAAGAAACAACGCACCTGGGGTCCTTGCAATAACAGTGTATACATAATAAGTTTATGAAATGGACGGTATACCGGTAACCTCAAGTGTAAGAAGAGGGAAAGAGTAATGATAGGCATGCTCAGAGACATGAATCAAACTCAACTAATCATATCAATCTCAAATCCAGAAACTAACAGTTTAGCAGTAACCAATTTCATACTTAACAGTAACAGGGAACAATTCTACAGGTAAATAGCAAGAGTCTACCTACAGTCCCCCGGCCGCCCATACAACCGAGGAACACAAACAAGTGAAAACAAACCCTCCGGCATCCTATACTACCGGAGTGTACAATCAACAAACAACAAACAAGGATGGAGCCTCAAACAATGAATGATATGATGCATGAAGATCTCAAGTGAAATGGTATCTCTGTATGTACCTCCTCCGGTGCCGATCCGGCCCAGCAGGTAGGTTCCATGGAAGGACACTGCCTATATACCTCTACTCCACCGTATACCCTTCCTCCAGCACATGCAGCCCGCAGCCCCATGCCCGGATGGCAAGGTCCATGGAGGTCCCCGACCCCATACTAAAACTCAGTATCAAAACATGTCATCCGGAAGCAAGTCCGGTTTCAAGATAGAGACCCAGTCTCGAATATGCATGCCCTGACCCTATCCAGGACTAAAGTAGTAGGAAAATATCTCAAAAACCCCTCCAAGGGTGCCCGAGAATAACCGGGTCTAAACAGTAGAAAGTCATCTCAGGTGCTCGGTCTGACCGAGGCTAAAAATCATCTCAAGTAGCAAGAAAACTCAACTAGCACCCCGGCCCTTCCGAGTTTAGCAGTTAATCGTAAATTGGTGATTTAAATCATAATTTTACTTTCTTTTACCCAAGAATATTCACAAGTTAAATCAAACCATTTCCACTTCATTTTCATCAAAAACGGGCCCCCTGGGCCATGCAAGGTTTAAAAAATAGTGTCAGTAGGCCCGAAGCCCAAACCATAGTAAAACATGGATAAAACCTCTTTATATGCATGGAAATGGTATGATCACATACAATAGCTGCCCAGCAGCTCACAATCAACCTATCGACCCTGCACAGGCCCACAGCTACTCAGCAAGCATAACCAGCCTAGAAGGATAATTCTATGCCCGGGACTCGCGGACATTCCCAAAATCCCACCTTCTATGTTCCAGAGTCAACAAGGTCTCATAGGACCACAAGCGTAAATAAAATATATCGGCAAGTACTACAAGCAACGGAGGAACAAAAGTAGGCGGACATGAATAAAGCGGTCGAGGTCTGTGGTACCAACCTAATAAACCAACTCAAGGATGCCCATTAATACAATTTTATCCTATATATGTGGCGTCTAGGGAAAATAAACCGTAACCTACCTGTCGTCCGATGACAAGCTTGAACCTCTCCGAAAAAAAGGTCCAACATGAAATCAAACTCGAACTCGGGCTTGAATAACTTGATGTATATAATTAATTTTCTTTCGAAGATCAAAGTATAGTGCCACAATAACTCTTCTTTAACATATGCGTACATATATTTGTATGAAGCATGTTTAACAGAAAAGAGGCTATACCACTCACCATGCAAAAGTGAATGTGAAAATGGAAGAAACATATATATCAAGTCTACCTTTAGCATTAAATGCTAAAATAGTTTTAATAAAATAATATTATATGCCATGTATTAGACACCTAGTAGCTACAAATATGTTGGCTACTTTGCCGCACCTCCAAGTGTTGTGGAGGTGGCAACATTTTAATTATTTCCATCCCGTTATGTATATACTCGGGTATTGCATAGATTCGTGGTAAAATAAATATAATTTTTTGACTATATCATAATTAATAGAAAATTATTTCCAATAAAACTTACTATATTATAATAATAAATTTCAATATAACTAAATTTACTATCTCCGTTAAAATATTACAATGTATAAGAACCTTATAAAATAAATACATATACCATTATATCGTAACAAAATTATTTTTCATAAACCTTTAAAATATTTTAAAAAGATAATAATAATATAACTTTTTACCAAATTCAACTTTCAAATAAAATATTTTCAAATACACGCGATGTTAATAAATTCTCAAACTTAGGCTCACAATTCACCATCGCACGATTTTGATACTCAAGAACTCTCTTGGAACCCTCCCTTATGTTTTCTCACTGTTTCAGAACTGAAATGGCATTTTAAAATGTGAAGTTGAGGCTTAAAATCGATCTTGACCCGACCCGGTTTGCGACCCGGTTTCTGCCAGATAGTCCGCGGTAAAACAGTCATAACGTTTTACTCCGAGATCAGTTGGACGTGAGGTTTTTTGAGTTGGAAACTAGACTTGTAGACCTTCGATTTGGTATTTTGGGGGACTTCTAACTCTTTATATATTGAGAGAAAAGCTCTGAGACATTTTACCTAAAGTTTAGAAAATTTATTAAAGAAACTTGTGATAACTTTTGCCGACTTGCTTGACTTCAAAACTTATCATACGACCAAACAAATGGACCCGGCACCAAAATACCGGTCCCAACAAGCCTTAAATGACTTGGGGCCACTACAAACAAGCTCTAACGGTACAAGGAAAATGCATACGTGGAAATGACCGGAAGAGTCATTACATCATCCACTACTAAAAAGGACTTTCGTCCTCGAAAGTCAAGGTCAAGGGGGTACCTGAAGGCTCAAACAGCTGCGGATACTAAGCTCGCATATCTCTCTCGGTCTCCCAGGTAGCCTCCTCGACTGGACGGTGCCTCCACTGAATCTTAACAACCGGGATCTCTCGATATCTCAATCTCCTGACATCTCTGGCCAAAATAGTTGTCGGCTCCTCAACAAAGGCTAAACCCTCACCCAACTGAACTGAATCCCACTGCAACACATGAGACTCATCGGAGGCAAGGCTAGCTGATAGGCAACGCTACCAACCCTCTGAAGAATCTCAAACGGCCCAATGTACCTGGGGCTAAGCTTGCCCCGCCTACCAAATCTCATCATGCCCTTCATGGGCGATACACAGAGAAACACCAAGTCACCGACACTAAACTCCAAGGCACGAAGCCTACGATCAGCATAACTCTTCTGCCTGCTCCGAGCTGCCCGAAGTCTGTCCTGAATCGCTCGAACCTGATCCAAGGAATCTCGAAGAAAATCTATACTCTGTGGCCTAGAATCAAAACCATCAAACCAACCTACCGGTGATCTGCAACGCCTGCCATACAAAGCCTCAAAAGGTGCCATACCGATACTCGAATGGAAGCTGTTATTATAAGGAAACTCTGCCAAGGGAACAAACTGATCCCAACAACCTCCAAAGTCAAGAACACAGGCCCGAAGCATGTCCTCCAGAATCTGAATGGTCCTCTCGGACTGGCCATCTGTTTGAGGGTGGAAAGCGGTACTAAGATGAACCTCTGCACCCAAATCTCTCTGAATAGCCTTCCAGAACTGAGATATGAACTGAGTGTCGCAGTCTAAAATAATAGAAGTTGGGACCCCATGCAACCGAACAATCTCACGAAGGTAGATCTGAGCTAACCTCTCTGCTCCATAAGAAGTCTGAACCGGCAAGAAATGTGCTGACTTAGTCAGCCTATCAACAATCACCCATATGGAATCAAACCCATGAGAAGTATGAGACAAACCAACAACGAAGTCCATAGTAATCCCTTCCCATTTCCACTCAGGAATGGGAAGTCGCTGCATCAAACCACCAGGTCTCATGTGCTCGAACTTAACCTGCTGACAGTTCAAGCACCGAGATATGAACTCCGCTATATCTTGCTTCATACCACTCCACCAGTAAAGCTGTCTCAAGTCTCTATACATCTTTGATGTGCCAGGGTGAATAGAGTATCTAGTACAATGTGCCTCATGAAGTATCAACTGAATCAAATCACTAATCCTAAGACAAGTAAGTCGGCAAAAGTTATCGTAAGTTTCTTTAATAAATTTTCTGAACTTTGGGTAAAATGTCTCAGGGCTTTTCTCTCAATATATAAAGAGTTAGAAGTCCCCCGAAATACCAAATTGAAGATCTACGAGTCTAGTTTCCAACGCACAAAACCTCATGTCCAACTGATCTCGGAGTAAAGATTTATGACTGTTTTACCGCGGACTGTCTGGCAGGAACCGGGTTGCGAACCGGGTCGGTCAAACTTGATTTAAGCCTCAACTTCACGTTTTAAAATGCCATTTCAGTTCTGAAACAGTGAGAAAACATAAGGGAGGGTTCCAAGAGAGTTCTTCAGTATCAAAATCGTGCGATGGTGAATTGCGAGCCTAAGTTTGAGAATTTATTAACATCGCGTGTATTTGAAAATATTTTATTTGAAAGTTGAAATTTGGTAAAAAATTATATTATTATTACCTTTTTAAAATATTTTAAAGGTTTATGAAAAGGATTTTTGTTATGATATAATGGTATATGTATTTATTTTATAAGGTTTTTGTACATTGTAATATTTTAACGGAGATAGTAAGTTTAGTTATGTTGAAATTTATTATTATAATATAGTAGGTTTTATTTGAAATGATTTTCTATTAATTATGGTATATTCAAAAAGTTATATATATTTTATCACGAACTTAGGCAATACCCGAGTATGTATATACCGGAACAAAAATATCCTTGGGTGTGTCAACCCCACACCCACGTGGAAGTGGAGGGAGTTGACAACAACCTGTAATGATGTGGTGGGCTTTTCATATTAGGATTAGTGGCATACATTAGTTAACTAATTATTTAAATAATATTAGTATTTATCCTTAACTTAGCTTAGGTAATATTGTTATATATTGTCAGCAAAAGTTGCAAATTATGTATATATGTTCATACCATGGAGAGTATTTGGTGGAAAGAAACTACGTTGACACCTCGTTCGATCACCGAAAGAAAATCAATTTTCGACGTCAAGTTATTCAAGCCCGATTTCAAGTTTGATTTTGTTTCGGAGCTTCTTTTCGGAGAGGTTCGAGCTTGTCATTGGACGACATGTAGGTTACGGTTTATTTTCCCTAGACTCCGCATATATAGGATAAAATTGTATTAATGGGCATCCTTGGGTTGGTTTATTAGGTTGGTACCACATACCTCGACCGCTTTATTCATGTCCGCCTACTTTTGTTCCTTCGTTGCTTGTAGTACTTGCTGATATATTTTATTTACCCTTATGGTCCTGTGAGGCCTTGTTGACTCTGGAACATAGAAGGTAGAATTTTGGGAATGTCCAGGAGTCGCGGGCATAGAATTATCCTTCTAGGCTGGTTATGCTTGCTTAGTAGCTGTGGGCCTGTGCAGGGTCGATAGGTTGATTGTGAGCTGCTAGGCAGCTATTGTGTGTGATCATACCATTTTCATGCATATAAAGAGGTTTTATCCATGTTTTACTATAGTTTTGGCTTCGGGCCTACTGACACTATTTTCTAACCTTGCATGGCCCCGGGGGCCTTTTTTTTTAATGGAAATGATTTGGAAATGGTTTGATTTAACTTGTGAATATTCCTAGGTAAAAGAAAGTAAAATTATATTTTAAAACACCAGTTTTACGATTAATGCTAGACTCGGCAGGGCCGGGGTGCTAGTTGAGTTTTCTTGCTATTTGAGATGATTTTTAGCCTCGGTCGGATCGAGCACTTGAGATGACTTTCTACTGTTTAGACCCGGTTATGCCCGGGCACCCTTGGAGGGGTTTTTGAGATATTTTCTTACTACTTTAGTCCTGGACAGGTTCTGGGCATGCATATTCGAGACCGGGTCTCTATTTTAAACCCGAACTTGCTTTCGGACGACATGTTTGATACTGAGTTTTAGTATGGGGTCTGGGACCTCCATGGACCTTGCCATCCGGGCCTGGGGCTTCGGGCTGCGAGTGCCGGAGGAAGGGTATACGGTGGAGTAGAGGTATACGGGCAGTGTCCTTCCATGGAACCTACCTGCTGGGCCAGATCGGCACCGGAGGAGGTACATACAGAGATACCATTTCACTTGAGATCTTCATGCATCATATCATTCATTATTTGAGGCTCCACCCTTGTTTGCTGTTTGTTGATTGTAAGCTCCGGTAGTATAGGATGCCGGAGGGTTTGTTTTCACTTGTTTGTGTTCCTCGGTTGTATGGGCGGCCGGGGGACTGTAGGTAGACTCTAGCTATTTACTTACAGAATTGTTCCCTGTTTCGGTTAAGTGTGAAATTGGTTACTGCTATACTTTTAGTATATGGATTTGAGATTGTTATGATTAGTTGAGTTTGATTCATGTCCCTGAGCATGTCTATCATTACTCTTTCCCTCTTCTTACACTTGAGGTTACCGTTATACCATCCACTTCGTAAACTTATTATGTATACACTGTTATTGCAAGGACCCCAGGTGCGTTATTTCTTACTTTCACCTATGCCTATGATGTGTATATTCTGTTTACTGACCTCACATGTGGTTCTGTTGATTTCCCTCTGGGCTAGTTCCTGTGTACTTTTCGGTGATTTCTGTGACTGCTTGATTCTATTCTGTCTGTTACTACGCTTTTATCTTATATGTGCCCAGTCGGCCTATGATACCTACTGGGTACCTTATGCTTCGCATTTGGTGCTCACCCTACCCCCTACATCTTTGGGTGCAGATCCTAGCGTGGGCCATCACTGTTAGATTGCTGTGATTCGTGCTTGGAAATCTGTCGGGGACTACTTCAGACTGTGGGTGAGCTCCTGGCGATTGGAGCTTAGCTTTAGTTTATCTTTTGCTTCATGTACTCTATTACCATTCAGAGACATCTGTATATGTTATTTTGGATCGTTTGCACTCCATGTATGTAGTTTTGGCTCTATACTATGATACCAGGTCTTGGGGTTTGGTTTAGTTTCCGCATATGTATATATTTATAGCCCTTTTATCTATTCTCTTTGTTTTGTTCCCTTATTTGTTAGATTGTAGCCCATTACTAACTGTCCTGGGCTACGGGGATTGGTTCACCTACCAGGGGTCGTAGGTGCCATCATGACTGAGAAATTAGATCGTTACAACTTGGTATCAGAGCTTTAGGTTCACCGGTGACATCGGTATAGGAGCCAATGTCTAGTAGAGTCCTGTGGATCGGGGCGGAGACGTCCGTACTCAATCTTTGGGAGGCTACAATGACATTTTAGGAAATTTGACTCTTTCATTGCTTCTGTGTCGTGCGTGGAACCCTTGAAATTTTTGGAAATCTCATTTGTTCTACTTCATTCTTCCGTAGATGGTTTGTACGAGATCATCGGCATCACGCAGTGATGAGCCTCCCACTCCAGCTAGGGGTCGAGGATGCCCTCGATCAGTGGCACCTGCTAGAGCTGCTAGGGTGGATATAGAGCCCGAGCAGCATATGGATCAGGGGGCAGCCCAGGTACCACCAGCTCCAGTACCAGCTCCATTGCCCACTTCTGTGCCAGCTCCAGCCGCAGCTCAGCCTCCAGATATTCGGGGATTACTATTACAGCTTTTGGGTGTGATTGGAGAGCGGCCTTCTAAGGTAGTGCAGATATCCTCTCAGGGGACAGCCCTGGGTGCACAGAGCTCAGGAGCGCAGCCTACTACTATGGCTCCCCGTGCGGAGGTCATTCCGTTTCCATCTGTTGCACAACCTCTTGCTCCTCGCCCAGCTATGACAGAGTCAGAGCAGAAGGCGTTGGGTAGGTTTTTGAGGTTAGCACCTCCGAGGTTTGCTGATACTTATGGACAGGATCCACATGACTTTATTACTACCTGTGAGGAGATGTTGCATCATTTGGGTTTGTTGGAGACTCACGGGGTTGGTTATACTACCTATCAGTTGGAGGGCCCAGCGAAGTTATAGTGGAGGGCCCAGGTTGCTTGTAGACCACTATCGTCATCTCCTTTGACCTGGTCTGAGTTTTATGAGGCCTTTATGGCCAAGTTCCTACCACAGAGTGATCGGGAGCGTCGCAGGGAGCAGTTTACTCACCTTGTGCAGGGGTCTACGACTGTCTCAGAGTATGTGACCATTTTTAATCAGCTAGCACCGTTTGGAGCTATGATCATTCCTACCGAGGCAGATAGGATTCACAGATTTGTATAGGGTTTGAGGCCAGAGATCAGGTAGCCAGCTGAGATATTGATCGCCAGTGGTAGGTCATTTCAGGCTATCGTAGACTATGCCCGCACTGTGGAGGACTTGCAGCGATATTATCAGGGGTCCACAGATAAGAGGCCTCGACATCAGGGTGTCTATAGTGGTTCCAGATATGGTGGTAGAGGTCCTGGCCAGTGGAGCCGGAGTTATCAGCCACAACAGCTCCAGGGTCAGTCCAGCCGACTGGTTCAGGCTTCCCTTCAGACTTTCGATAGTACCCAGTTCGAGCAGGGTCAGAGCAGCCATCAGGGCTATGGCGGCCAGTCTTCGAGGGGTATAGTTTCTGGGGCATCAGGCTGTGGTGGTTATTCGGGATCTGCTGGTTCATCTCGACCGAGTAGGCTGCCAGGGGCTTGTTTTATTTGTGGTGTGATTGGTCATTTTGCTAGAGATTGCCCTCAGTAGGGTACAGTTCAGTTGGCCGAGCCTTTACGAGCAGTTCATGTAACATCCCGTATTCCGCATATACTAGTCCTATTCATATATCACTTGATATAGCCTTGTCATATAGGTGAGGGACCGAGTTTATTATATGAGCAGTGATAGTTTAATGTGTATTGGGAGGTGCTGTAATGCCCCATTCAGTTCAGCACGTAAACGGCCAAGTTAACCTCGACAAAAGTATTTAAACTTGAGATGGTAAGATTGTATTTGAGTAAATATTTAGGGTGAAGTGTTAAGTTAAAGCAAAAGGGATTAGAAATTAGAAAATAGAATAAAATAAGAGAGTTGCTTGCTTGACTTAACTAAGCTAGTAGGTGACAAGTAGGTGAATCACCTACTTTGACTTATTGACCAGCCTAAAGAACTAGGTAGGTGCATCACCTACTAAGACTATTTTGACTAGCTTAGAGGGCCAAGTACACCCATCACCCACTTGAATAAATTCTTGCCCAAAGAAGTGAAAGAAAGGGAATGAATTGGCAGCCAAGGCCCAATAAGGTTAAGTCCAACAAAGCCCATGTAAAATGGCCAAGTAGGTGTATCACCTTCTTGACATTTTGTGGCTCAAAATGAGCAAGGAAAGTCGGCCAAAGCAGCCCCCTTTAAAGGGGTTAAGACCAGCTCATTTCACTCATTTTAACTTGAAAAAAAATAGATTTTAGAAGTTCTTTCTTTCTCTCTCTCTTAGCTTCACATAGCAGCCATAAAATACCATTAGGGTTCTTAAGTATTCTCCCTCTTTTCAAGCTAAGTTGAAGGGGAGTTCAAGCTCTTGAAGAAGTACAAGTTAGAAGGACAGATTTTCAGAATTTAAGGTAAGTTACTGCCCATTTTTACCCCTTTTTATATGCAAGTTTGATGGAGAATTCTGTATGTGTTTGTGTCAAGAACCATGGGGTAGTGATTGGAATCCTTGAGTTAAAATACTTTCTTATTATGTTTAAGGATGTTTGGGATTGTTTTAGGAGCGGTTTTATGTGTATATATTTAGGACAGCTTGGTTGAACTTGTAAAAGGGTGTGTGAAATTGTATTGAAGTATGGAAGGAGGGTGTGGTAATACACCACTTAATTGGGTGTTATGTTAACTTGCTGCCTGCACACCTTTGTATGTTATTTGGTATATGTTGTGAAGTCGGAAGAGTTTCAAGGGACCTTATGAGAAGGTCGTACAGTATGTAGATATGTTTAGAAGCGAAGAGGTGAAAGGAACACTCTTGGTTTGATCAATTACGAGCTTACTGCCTAGTTACTGATTTAGTGGGATCAAGTAGCCCAAATTAGTTAACTAGCTACTAATACTAGTTTTGCCACGTATTTCATTGTAGATAAATAATCTGAAAGAGGGAAGCTTAATTCGTTGTAATATCCGAGTTACACAACAAGGTATGTAAGGTTTCTCAGTTTCATATTCCTTGGCATGAACTCTTATATTTGTGTTGTTACCAACGAAGTGAGTTTCCTAGTAAAGGTACTTTCAACAGCAAGCTTTGTGAGTTATTCTCTAAGCCAAATGAGGTTCATTGTATCATATAAGCTCCTAAACAGTACGTTGATGTTACGTTTGTTCCTTATATCATTGTTACTGCCTTAAGTGCATGTCCACATGTCTTCTACTCTGGTCCATAGTTTTGAGCTCAATAAAGGTTACAACCACCAAAGTAACAATCTCAAAGATTAAAGAAACTAAATGAAGTAATCTGTATATGTGTGGGTGGCAGCCCAGGGGTGAAAGCCTAGCATGGGTCGATCCCTATTTGTGTACTTATGGGTGGCAGCCTAGGGGCGAAAGCCTAGCATGGGTCGATCCCAATTTGTATATTTATGAGGGCAGCATCCCAGGGGTTAAATTGCCTAGCATGGGACTCCTCTTCTACCACTGATCAGTTGGTCACGTGTATTACATGCCTTACAATGATCATAAAGCAAAGAAGAGTAACCAAAGAACGTAATATACATGATTTCGCAAGTGTAAGCGAATGTGATCTTCTGTTCTTATTTACATGTTTATGCACTGATACCTTATTCTATTTGAGCTCTTGTTTACATATGGTTTACTTTATGCCTTACATATTCAGTACATTCTCTCGTACTGACGTCCCTCATGGGGAACGCTGCATTTCATGCCGCAGGCACATGTACTCTTGCTAGTAGACCTCCCCAGTAGGAGCACAGGACACTCGGCTGCTGTTGGTGAGCTCCAGGTTGATTCGGGGCTTTACCGAGTCTTTGGTATATATTTTGGGTATTGTATAGTTAAGGGTAAGGCGGGGCCCTGTCCCGACCTAAACTAAGTTTGTCTATCTTGTAGAAGCTTTGTAGACCAAATGTTAAAGTAAAACTTAGTTATGTCTTTGCTCTTAACAGTTGTGGCCTCAATGGCCAGATCGTGTACATAAGGTTTGGGCCTATCTATGTTGGTCTTGTTATTCAGGCAGCTTATCTATAGTCAAAGCTTCTTAATTGTCATAGTTATATGCATGATGAATCACAGGTTATAAGCCGGTTCTCTCGGGCCTTTAGGGCATCGAGTGCCTGTCCGTCTAAATGTAATTTGAGGCGTGACAAAAGTGGTATCAGAGCAGGTTATCCTAGGGAGTCTACAAAGCCGTGTCTATGTAGAGTTTTGCTTATGGGTGTGTTGTGCACCACATCTATAAACAGGAGGCTACGGGACATTTAGGAGTTGTCTCTTTTTCTTCATCTCTTAGATCGTGCAATAGAGCCAATGTTATAGGTTTATCGTATCTAACCTTTAAATTGTTTTTATTATAGAAAAAATGCCGGTTACTAGGAAAAGTAAGAGTACTGGTACGCAAGTAGATGTGGCTACTGGAGAAGGGACCAGCAAATCACCACCTAGACGAGCTAATCAAAGTGAGGCTCAACTGTCTTCATCACGGACTTCCTCCACTCCTCCGTCTCCAGAAGAGCTAAGGAGGGCAGCAGCACCCCAAGAACCACCAGTTAATGCTACTGACCAAGATTTAAAGAATGCAGTCCAATTGTTGACTTGTATACTTGCTGGTCAAGGACAAGGGCAAGCAGGTCCAATTGCAGGTACTAGTGGTGCAAATAGGGAAGCT